>CAUDNR010002668.1:62124-77901 GCA_958430865.1 Entrophospora sp. SA101 | reverse complement strand
AGTTTAATGTAAGCAATCAATCAAATAATTATTTATTTTTTCCGTTATTTATTAATACAATAATATAGTATACATCTTATTAGCCACTTCTATTGAGAAGCTGATCGTCTCCAGCCGATGTGAAATTTAAGTGGATGTGTAATAATAACAAGCAGGATCTATTATCTATACTAGGGATTTTTGTGACCCATAAAACAGGTTGATATATAAAATTAAAGTAAAAAAAGCTATTAATCATCACGAAATAGCAGTGAATAAAAGTCTAAAGTACCAGCCCTCTAGGGATACCTTAGGCGATTTTATTTTAAAATATATATGAATAAGTTATATAATTATTAAATCAAACAAATCGAATAAATAGATGTGTATAGCGGAGCTAGTGTCTCTGACACATAATAATTAATATATTTACGCTTCTATTTCTAAAAGTCGCTTTTGGAATCTAGACCGCAATTGACTCTTTTTATAATATATCCAATTATTATTATCTGGAATATAATATTTCCGATACCAACTAATTTCAAATTCAGCATTACCAGGGTACCTATTATATTTTTTTATATACTCGGCATATTCTTTATTAAGACGTATTTTAATTTGATCTAGAGATACAGGATTTTTTATTTTATGTGGAATTAATGTTAGAAATTTCTTATCATCTGGAGTATTATCATTCGGTAAGCTATTCCATGCAAGCCGTGCATTCGATAGCTCTTTCTCTTGAAAACGTCTCCAAACTCTTTGTATAAGCCTTGCATGTCCAAAATCGGTATGTGGTTTTGAGCATTCATGATCATAATGTTCTTTCATTAAATCGAATGGATCAACATTTGGACCTAAATTAACATTAACATGCATAAGTTTCATACATCGGAAACATATTGCTGTACCATCCTCATATAACCTACCTCTACTGTAATTATGTTTATCGAAATTTGCGCCTTGGGTATATGTGGCATGAAGACAATACTGGTGAAATGTAGAACGTGGCCCTCCACACGAACATAACTCTTGAAGAGCAATTCTAACTCGACAAGCCCACTGAATGGGTGTTTCTCCATCAAAGATCATACTAATAGAATCATAAGGCCTTTCAGCGTCGATAACTCTATTAAGACGATTATGTCCACCAGTCCTTTCAAGCCTTCTATTTATATTATATTCTGCTCTCGACATATTTAACGATTAAATTAAATTATAGTGTTTTTAGAGATTATGAGATTTATATCGAATTTAAGGATTTGATTTAATACCTATATACTCTAGAATAAGTGGATTCATTTTTAATAAAACGAGAAGATAATCTATAGTTATACTGATTTATGGGAAAAAATCGAAATATATATTAATATTACATTAATACGCATGATTTTTAAGAATCTAAACCATGTGTAGTTAATCCAATTTTGATATACCTGTATATGATCGCACAAATATCAACTGACCTCTTACACGTTCTATGAACTTCTAATTTAGCTCGATGGCGCATGAAAACACTAAATGTATATATAGTGCAAGTCACTTGGTCCCACAACTTTCTGCGCCACACCGCCAATTTTGGGAAAAATTCCCAATCAAAAATGAATAAAAATTTTATGGTCACATGATTTTTGTTTGTTGTAAAATTCTTTTTGATTCATGTCTGGGAAATTCACGTGATAAAAGATCAGCAATATAAAAAAAAATTTTTATTTTTATTTTCTTTCAATTCGCCTATTTTTGATATTAACTTTTTTGTGTGTAACACGCCATTTCAGGGCTAAAACATAGTAAATTCGGTAAACTTGTGCAACTTTGAAGCTCAAATTCTCCACAACAACATGACATACCAATGAGATGAAATCGTGATTTTGCAGAGGAAGGTCTTGGCTTCAAATACACGATTTATTTTTGGGTGTTGCATTTCCATTTTTGGAGAATTTGAAAATCTACACAACCAATAAAAAGTTGTGGGACTAAGTGATTTGCACTGTATATGGATTGGTATTCGATATATGAAAAATAGCAATTTTTTGTATTTAATATATAATATCTATTCGTTTCACAATGATTTTTTTTTGTGGTACCGCTAAATTATTTTCTCTTCATATTTATGAATTATAGTATTAATATTAATAAAGCTTTTCGATAAGAAAAAATACAAAATGAGACACAAAAAGGAAATGAATGAGGTTCTTTATCAGCAATAATACTACGTAGAGTCTGGCTTATATCAAAATTCATATGTTATGAGAGTTGAGATCTCCGCCATCTCCGAGATCGTCAAGTTTTGGCTTATTTTACACTTTGAATGAGAGATCGCCAGACCGAAAGGTTTAATTCCTCCAAACTGACAAAATATATTTAGTGTTTGGCGGATATGACACATTAGAATTACTTTATGGGGCAAAGATTCCGTTATTTGCAGGTGAAAAACATTTTTCTATGATATCACATTATTCTCTTTTCTGGCAGGTTCTCAAGCACAACGAATGAACAATATAAAATAAAGATGATTTGGCTCATAAGGCGGTTAGCAATAACATTGCTCGTATGATTCTTTCAGAAAAACAAGCTTACTTCTTAACTCCTGTAATTTATTTTCAAGGTATGTGTATATTGCCTGTAATGCACCTTTGTTTTTTTCATTTGAGAATGATGTTTTACTAACTACAAGTTTTTATATTTAGTAACGCAAAAAAATGGTTAATGAGTTTGAAAATCAACTTTAAAATCTGTTACAATCCAACTATTACCCACACGATAAAAATTAAGTGGGGGCGACAAAGTCAAAGATGCTAAAGATAAAATTAAGAATCAATTTAACATTACTACCGCTTCCATATAATATATAATAATAAAACCTCTAGGATCATCCGGAGAAAGTTCAATATTATTGGAAATAGGTTTCTTGAAAATTACAATCCTGATAATGTTGGAAATGCAACTTTTATTATTATTATATATTTAACCCCCCCCCGGAAATTAATTTTTTAATCATGTAACTAAGATGATTTTTTTTATTTGAACGTTGTTTCTTGTTCGGCGACACTTTTTATATATCAATAAAGCTGGGCCATATAGACTAATTTTAAGGAGTTACTCTGTCAGAATGCAGACACTAATATATGACTTCGTCTAAAAAGGTATACATTGAGATAATTTGCTTTATTGTATATTTTACTTCAGAAAAAATTTTTGATAATCAATGCCCATATAATGCAATAAAATTCACAGTCATCTGACATTCTCTTGTCTCAATAAATCAAGTTCGGATTGCGTGATTGATAATAACTTTATATAAGGTGCAGATTTATTTTAAATTTTCAATGAAGCTACATCGTAAAAAAACCATATAACTGAAATTTGCCAAGAAAATTCTTGATCATCGATGACCGTATAATGCAATAGAACTTATTAAAAATTTATTTTTTAATACTAATCTCAACTAACAATACCGTCCTATTATAACTCTAAGACGAATTGACGAATCTTGCATAACGCTTCTAACACATTTCTTCTTCCATACGGTTCTGCAAGATCAAAACCAACAAATGGAACACTACTATTCCCTGGCCATCTAAAGATTTCAATTGATTGCTGTCGTGGGCAACCTATACCAAGTTCATCCCAATATTCTTTATGAATCACAGAACGATAAAACGTAACGTAAGTGGAAATTACACGAACTACAAATATAGTCACATCATAAGTCATATTAGCTTGACGTGTATTTTCTTCACCGCAGGCAAGCATTTCAGCAAATATTTGCGGTTCCCCATAGTTATTGCTTGGCTTAACGTTAGCCAGATGTTTATCCTATTAAAAAGATCGCTTGGGTTAACAAAAATACGGATTTATCAGGCAATCAAGAACATACGGACCTCAACGACCAATATAGAATAGTTTTTATGATCAATTACAAATTCGGCTTTTGCTGACAAATCTGCACGGCCAACGGAAAATTTGAATGTTGGATGTAATCTAAGTTCAGATGTAATGCAATTTTTAAGGAACTATTAAAGTATATCATAAACAAAAGACATTTCCACCAATACTTACTTAACCTCCAAGGGCCATTGATTAAAGTCGATAACAAGAAATATTAAATGAGCCACCAATGTATCAGTTAAAGCCTCACTCGTTCCTATATCAAGTCTCGCGTTCCTGACAACTTTGTGCAATTTGTTGATGAATGTTTTAACTTGATTATTTTGACTCAATTGGCTAATATCTAGGTCTTCCCTTCCGAGCAAAACACGGTCGATATTCGGGAGAATGTACTCTTCTGGAATGCTGACTATATGAATTTAAGTCGTAAGTATTGAGTTTGCTAAAAGGAATTATACAACATACCAGTTCTCCTAGGAATAACATCGTTCGCATCCGTAGAGCAGAAACTTGCTTTCAATGCACGAAGATCTCGAAGATTGAACAATGATGCAGAATTGCTGAGAAAGTTTGGGTCTTGTGTCATGATTTGTACTAAAAAAAGGATACAAATAGATTGTGTTGCAATTATCTCATCTCCAAGATTGCCAAATATTTGGCTTATTTTACACTTTGAGAAATCATCAAACTAAATAAGTTTGATTTCTTCCAAATGACTCATGCCTTATGAAGAAAGGATCTGGCGAATGGTCAGGGCAATGTAATTAATGTAATTTTTTCTTCTAGCAGGTTTTCAGGTTTAGCGAATGAAACAATATAAATAAGCTGGATTTGTGCGGCATCATTTCTCATCTTCATGAAGTTTTTTATAAGGTAATGTGTCTGGCTTGCTGGTGTTCATTATCTATGAAAGCAAAATTTTACTCACTATGGGCCAACGATATTACTACCAATTGTCTTGTTATTCTTAATGGCCCACATAATCAACTTTCAATCAGTAGTTTTGTACTCACAATTACGATTTCCAGAGATGCAATGGTTTATGATCTCCAAACTGCAAGTTGACATCTCCATTTAATAATATTCCTCTTAATATCTGTCAAATTTATCATCCTGGAAGTGTAGATGAAAGACGTATGTGATCACTGGCTCCAATCTCTAATTTTTTCAATAAGGATCCTCCCAGAAATGTATATCACATTATTGCATACTTCCTACATGAACCAGAGAATGAATAATTAGATTTTTATTTATTTTATATTCACATCATGTAATAGTGATATATTTTTTACATCCTTCTGGGGTTATTTTTTTATTTTTATGTCTTTACTTCAGTAAAGTTTTTATTTCGTAAAATAAACAAGGTCTATGTAACCATTTATATTCATTCGTGTTTTTATCTGAGATTAATCGGGGAAAATTGAAGCCATTTATTCATATTAATATAGATATGTCAAATAAGTCTCACAAATCTAAAAATAACAGACGCAAAACTCAAGGAAGATTTACCGATAATCCTAAACAGTATATGCAATTTCAAAACTGAGATAAGTACATGCGCATCAGGAAAACATGTTTTTTGATACACATATTATATGTATATTATACGTGTATTATTTTACATTACAGGTGATCTGCATATAATATATGTATAATTCGTGTGTAATTTATGGACATGTGTATTATATGTATATTATATGCAGATCACCTGTAATGTAAAATAATACATGTATAATATACATATAATATGTGTATCAAAAAAAAACACATTTTCCTGATGTGCCACAAAGAAAAGACAAAGATTACATAACTATCATAAATAAGAATACACAAGATGTGAAAACGATTTTTGATTATGCAGAACTATGCAGATATTTAGTGGTAAATAATCTTGATTCAGATATTCTCAATATGTGTAATAATTAATTGGTTTATTTTTTTTTCAGATATTAATATATACTTTATTAACAAAGAAATACAAGAGAAATAGATTTAAAATCAAACCTATTCAGAATCTATGGTTGTACTATTCTCCTTTAGTCTTTCTGATATACATACCAATCCATTATACAACAAAGATAAATTTGTAATTAATATATTGTGTAAAAGTAATAAAGTTTCAACAAATTTAGTTACAATGCTCGCATCTGATAATTGTACAGGAATCTCAGCAGATTGTAGGTGGTAATATCAATTAACCTTAACCTTATCTCTGACAAGGACATTCAGATTTATCTCATTTCCCACTATTTGTACCCCAACAATACCAAACTGGTCTTTGTCAGTATTGACGCTTTCATGTACCATATACATTCCATCGTTAGTTTCTCACCATAGCTTTATCTCATCATCCATTTTTTTTTTTTTTTGAGAACTGCAAAATAGGCAAGAGCATTCAACGCACATAAGTTCAAAAATTCTATCAAGATATTTTACTACAAACATAATATGGGACCTTTTCTAGCAAAAACGGTCTTCCATAAAAATAGATTTTTTTTAGGTAAATCGCAAATTAAAATTGTTACACAAAAAAGGAAAATTGCCGCCTAAAATTTGATACTATTTTTAAACTTGGTGATTGTCAAAGTTATAATACCAGGCAATATTATTTTATTATAAAATAATTTTTTATAAATAATGTAGTGATTTTGTTTTGAAAGTAAAAAGCTTTTAATAAGTTTTATAAGTCAAATAACATTTTTATAATCAATATTCTATTTAATTATCAAAAATTGCTTCAAAATATTATTAAAAACATGTCTTTAATTAATTCAATACCAGAATATAATTTATTAGAATTTGAAGAATTTGAAGATTATGAAAAAAATGATTTAGTAATTGGTGTAATTGATGATTTAAAATTATTTTTCCAAAGTTCTTGCAAATGTGTGAAAACAACAAATGATCCACATAGTTGCTTTGAAAAAATAGGCTTTAAAAACTTTTTTGAGAGACATTTTGAATTTAAAAGCTTAGATAAAAAAGAAAAAGAACTTCCTATTAAAACACAATTGATGGTTTTTCAATTTGACAATGAAAATATTAGACATAACTATAGATATAAATATAATGAAAAAATACAAATTTGTAAACCTGTGTTTTTAAAACTGTGTGATATTAAAAAAGGTGTGTTAACTGATTTGCAAAAACATTTAACAAATGGTTTAGAAGATCGTCAACATGGTAATATGAAAAATATTCCTAAACTTAAATCACAAGCATTTGTTGATTTAGAAGTAGTGGAAAGGGTGAAAAATTATATATTAAATTATGCTGAATTACATGGATTGCCATCTCCAATGAGACTTCATGATAATTCAGACCCAATTATTTATCTAGAAACTCAGCATAATTATAGATCAGTTTTTAATGAGTACAAAAAATGTTTTGAGGATAATTTTGCTGGTACATCTATGCAAGATATACAGTATATAACTTTTTGGAGACTTTGGAATCAATTAACACCAAATATTAAATTTTTAAATGCTTCAAATGATCTGTGTGAGGCTTGTGAAATTTTTAGATTAAAATTGGTAACATCAAGTAATGATGCAAATGTTGAAATAAAATTTGATTATGAAGAACATCTTACAGCAGCAGATCATGAAAGACAACATTATAATAAAACTATTGGAAAATGCAAAAATGATTCAACATCAACTCACATTTGTTATGATTATGCTCAAAGTGTTTCTGCACCATATTCACCTCAACAAGTTGGTTCAATTTATTTTAAAACTTCTTTTAAAATAAATATTTTTGGTATATGTACTAAAAATGATGAGGGTGAAAATTATCAACTAAACTATACTGTGAGATAATAAAATGAGGACCGATAGAGAGGTCCCACGTTGCCGATCCAACCAAACCAAATTACTGCGGAAGTCACGTGAAAATCAAATCATTTTATTTTTATTTTTAACGTTATATTTTGTGAAATACTGTGCCACACATTGCGCAGTATCACACGCACAATTACTCATATTCATATTTCTATATTTATATTTCAAGAACTTGTTCAGCTGATGTAAATATTTACTTTAAATTATTAATTATTATTTGTAATGATCAGTTGACCCAAATATTTATTTTATATTAATAAGCATAGTTTATTGGACAAACTAGAGTAAAAGTCATGTTATTTGTAATACCCCAAGAGGTATAAAAGGACTTGGTTTTAGACCAAGTCAGAATCATAATGTTCATAACAATCTCTTAATTATTGATCTAATAATTAATATTTTTCCAACACATTGTAATAATAAGATTATTATCACTAATAAAACACATAACATATTTTACCCTAAATAATAATCTCTAATTAATTAAAAAACCTTTGCTGCCCATAGCAGTTAACCAGTATCTTAACTATCAAGAAAGAGACATCTCAAGGGGATGCCTTTGGGATATAATTACATATATAGAACCTAGGGACCCTTTTATCTAAAAAGATAAAAGTTATATTTTATTAATTTTTGACTGTAAGTCAGCGAGTAGGCTGTGTGTCAATCACTAGAATCAACCATGAGTCAGCGAGGAGGCTGTGTGTTGAACCATAAATACCTATTAAATAGGAAACTCGGATTGCACGCTTGCAACAGTAATAGGAATGTATATCCTAATTATACACTTAAAATATACCTCTGAATTTAATAATTCTTAAAACATACCTATTTTGTAACTTACTTTATATATCCTTAAAACATACTTAATTTGAAATACAAATAATAAAATTATTCTTTTTGCATCTAAAGAATTGACCAATCCAATTTCACTTCTGACTGATAAATGAATGTGTATGACTAAATAACTAATGATTTATTTGATTAATTACACAACAAGGGCATTAGTATTTGACTTTAAGGCTGAGATTATTTTTGGTCTTATTAACAACTTCAAAAAAATTTTAAAGCAGATACATATGACAAAGAAATTATATATCAAATTTGTGTGGTAATTGCTACACAGCAAGGGTATCAAACGAGGGTATGAAGACATTCAATTCGAAATTTTAATAATAAAAAATTGTGTATATCACCAGAAATTTTTTGGAAAATAAACTTGCCCCTTGATTTTTAGGACATGTCACACGACTATTAATATGGAAAATTGCGAATTTCCGTGTACTGATATGAATTTTCTCATTTACAAACTGCTTTTGTCACCATTGAAGTTTTTGCTGATGTACAGATAAAATGCAAAAAACGCCTTCTTGAGAGTTTATTGCAGGAAAATTGTTTGGAACCATCGTTTAATATGAGATGTAATATTATTTTTGTATTTGCATCATGTAATTGTAATATGATTTTTTATTTGTATGCTACTACTTCAGCAATGTTTTTATATCAATAAAGTGAGGTTCAATGGGCCGTGATTTTTTGATAGTTAACACTGGTTTACAGTTACTTTAGCCATACTAGCTTTGCCAATGCAATGTCTTAACAGTATATCATATGCTGTTGAACCATTTAGGTTTGAAACATTATTTTAGTGTGCATATTCAATATCCAAATTTCAAATATCATTACCTTTCTTTATACAATATCATTATTAAATAATTTTATTTCTCAAAATATTTAATATCACAACTATAGTAGCCAGATAAATAAAAATAAATAATTTAATATGTAATTGTTTTTTGATACACATATTATATGTATATTATACGTGTATTATTTTACATTACAGGTGATCTGCATATAATATATGTATAATTCGTGTGTAATTTATGGACATGTGTATTATATGTATATTATATGTGGATCACCTGTAATGTAAAATAATATGCGTATAATATACATATAATACATGTATAAAAAAAAAACACATTTTCCTGATGCAATGGAATGTATGTATAATAAATACCAAAACCAATCAATTCATACTTGTTTTTTTACTGATCTGACATCTTTTCAGTATTTATATAAGAACCTCTATCCATTTAAAAAAAATTTGGCAGCACTTAACTTAATGTTAATGTTAAATAAAACCACAAACATTTTCAAAAATTCATTTTTAACATTGCACCAAACTAAAACTAATTGAGTTTAATTGTTTCTTTGTTGGGAAGTTCAATGATTTTGTGTTGCATACTATTTTTATCGATCTCATTTCAGATTATTAGTGACATGGTTTTCTTTTTTCACCAAAAAATACCAATAGTTTCTCATGTTAAAGTTATTTTTTCAAAATAGAAAAACTAGCAAAAAAAAAACATGTCAACTCAAATTCTTTCTGAAAAACTTCAATTCGGAACCAAAATCAAAGGTCATGTTAATATTGACAGTGCATACAAAAGAATTTTAAGATCAAATAAGATTCATGCAATTTCAGAACCAAACTCTATCAACTCTCGAGTTATTGAAAGAGCCCCAACTACAAATGGATTTATTTCTGCTTTTTTTTCAAGCTTATAGTTATCATCAACATTTAAAACTTTCACCTGATGATATTTGGCTAGCTATTGCCTTGGGAGTCAGTCAGCATATTAATTTTAATTCAGAAAAATATCGTTATGTGTTGTTGAGCATGAAGGCAAAAAAGAAATTAATGTTTATGTTGATGGCCTTTTGGATTTTAGTGGTGAATATATTGGAGGAAATTGGGACCAAGCGGTTCAACGGTTAACTGATGCAACTGATAGTCAAGTTAAAGATGAAGTTGGAATAAAAAGATTATTAGAATGTAATTTTACAACTACAACTCCTACTACAAAAACTGCTAGTAATATCATATTATTAGATACTGTCAAGTCCTATTTTGATTATAGAATGTCAACTTGTTGTGGCATTCCAAAGATCACTTTGACTGGTACTTTAGAAGATTGGATGAAAATTCAAGAAAAATTAGTTCAATTAAGTAAATTAAATTTGGATTTAGATTTTTGGTTAAATAAATTAGATCCAATTGTTGGGGAATTTGTTTCGACTTATAAAGGTGAAATACATGAAGATTTTTGGAGTAGAGTTTTGTCTTACCAATCTTATGGCTCTGATGAGCCTACTTTAAGTGGTTGGATTACCATGTTCTTTCCTTATACTTGTGATGGTCATCCTTTAGGAGGAATTGCGGAATTAGGTGATTTACCTTATGGTCGAGTTAGTGTACCCTTTATCGGTAGTTTTGATGAAGTCAGCATGGATTTAAAGCTGCAACTTGTTACGGGTTTTATAGGCCACAAACAAGAAAGTGTTAACAATAATGATGGTGATGTAGAAATTATTGTTTCACCTGTAATTAGTTGGGCGATTGCTGAAAATAATGAATTACAAGCTGACAGTTAAGAAGAACTAGGATATTAATTTTATCATTATTATTACCTTTGCTTTTGATTTTATGTTTTATATTTTTATTGTTATTATTTTTAAAAATAAATTAAATGTGACTTTGTAAAAAAAAATCAAAATAATAGTTTAACGTTATGAATAATGAATATGAATTCAAACATGTTTTGCAAAGTTCTTTTAACAGTTGAATTTACTTTACAATTTTGTTTTTTAGTGCTTGTCAATTTCTTTTCTTTCTCCTCAATAATGGATCTCGGACTGAGAATTTAAGCCCAATTATATGTCTCATATTATTACCGTTGACTCTCTCTATAACGGACATGTATATTATAGAGAGAATGAATTTGTATACAATTGCAAATTATCAAAGAGAGGTCATTTTGCTTCAAATAAATATATTTACTTTAAGTTTTAATTACCAGCTCAGTTCTCCCGGTGGATAAGAGACCTTGTTTAACAATTTTTGGCTTAATCTTAAGGAGAAATGGTCACGACTTTGTATTTTCTGCGTGAATAGGTTTAATTGATCTGTATGGGTATAAATGTTTGCTTGCTACATTGGATGTTGTTGATCAACCTAGATTGCTAAACAACCTGTTGAAAAATGAATGTGTAATTCGAATCCATCTTCATTAAAGGTGGAAAAGAATGACAACAATTGCAGTTATCTGATGCTCTTATATTAGTAGGCTATATATAGCTGTTAATCGAATCCGAAACTATTTTGGATTTTTAGATTTAAAAAAAACCCCTCTGATGCAGAAATCGGTGATGATGATAATAACACTAATATTGATACTAATTATAATAATAACAAGCAAGCTTAGTATTAGCAGTCATATGACATATATTAATATTAATATTAATATTGATCAATTGATTATGCCAAAAGCCACATGGCATTTCACAAAAAGAAATATATTAATACACTCAAAGCTACTATTGATGTATTACATAACGCATGTCCATTAAAGGTCTCTTGTGAGGTTATATCCAAAGCACTTTGCAATATTTTACATAACGACAAAGTCTTTTGTGAACAGTCTGAAATACACACTAAAATATTTGATTGGCTTGAGGAAAAAAATCCCAAGGCCATATGCAGTATTCAAAAAACGGGTTTATTCTTCCACTTTTTTTGGATAAAAAGTGTTCAATCATTACAAAACTATACATGAAGTCGAAATTAAAACCCCAAGTCAAAATGTTTTGACTTGAGGAAACTACATAGTAAAAATCAGTTTTGACCTTATTTTGACCCTATTTTGACCAGATCTGCAAATGGTCGAAATAGTTTCAACTTCATGTATAATTACAACAACCAAGAATCATCTCCCCACCAGTAAAGGATACTTTTTCTTTCAAGGGGCCTTTATTGAACCTATTTTTAATTTGGTTGAAAAAGCACTTAACAAATTCCTTATTGAGAATGAACATATAATTCCTTCCACTGTCACCAAGACCTTTGCCTCCAAACATCACATAAATCCAGATTTTGATAATGCAGATACTCAATGTATGCTTAATTTCATAATTGAGAATATAAAAATTTTTGACAAATCAGTATTCCACAGTCAACATAAATCAAATCCGACTCGGCTTTTAAAAATTATAAGAACAATGTTAGCAATAGGGTAGCTCATGGAACTTTAATAGATCAAAAAGGTTGATGAAATGACCACAAACTCCAACATAATGCTATCATCAGGAAAATAAATCTTACGTAAACCTACATAGGGTTCAGAATTGGCCAGCATTATGTTGATATTTTGGTAATTCTGTTAACATTTCTGCATAATGCTGGTCAGTTTTAAACCCTACGTAGGTTTACGTGAGATTTATTTTCCTGATGATACTTGCATGCAATGTTGTCACCTGTTTAGGTAAATAATTTATAAATAATTTTGTATAAGAGTTTGAACTGACTCATCATTTCTTTTAATACTAGGTGGCAACTATAAAGAATCACATGCTATAAAAGAAAAACTTGATAATAAGATTATTCAAAAATGGATGGGAAAAACAACTCCAGAGTATACATGCAGCCCAAATTGGTTTGGTGATTTCAATGGTCAAAATTATTCCAATTTTGATGGTAGAAAGTAGAAATTAATTATGGCACTCACTATTAAAAACATAAGTGTAATACCCCTTTACTACATGTGTAACCCCCTTTATGACATTGTCAAAATACTTTGGGCTGCATGTATACTCCAGAGGTTGAGAGCAATAATAGTGAGAACCAGTTTCAACAACCAAAAAGAAAACACAATGACTCAAATTTTTATGAAATGATAACATTCATTTGTGATACTCTAAATGAGGCAAATGAAATGAAGAGGGATCCAAGCAAAAGATAATGAAGTTGATGTTAAGGGAAGATGAAGATATAATACAGATATGCTGGGCTGTTAAAATGAAAGAGTTTAAAAGTAAACAATCCCATGAATTTATTGAATTTGTAAACCTTGTATTTAATGTAGTGAATATCAAATTTTAATTTTTCCTGTACAATAAATCCTTGTGGAAATCAGTGCTCACCATATTTTATTTACAGAACTTAAAATGTAACAACACTGAAGTGGAAAAATTGAAATTGGACTCCGATTCTCCTGAAGCAAAACAGGTACATATTTATGACAACTATAGTTGGTAGTGCTATGTGTGTGGAATAGGTTCTTGTGCAATTTTCGCTTCCAAATAGGTTGTGATTACACTAAGGTTGTGGGCGAAACCTCTTAATGACTGTCGAAACTCTGTCAAAACTCTAATGAACAATTAATGTGTAACCTGTCGAAACTCTGATGATTGGCGAAAACCCCAAATGCGAAACTCTGCCAAAACTCTAATAAACAATTAATGTGTAACCTGTTGAAACTCTGTCGATTGATTTCTGGAGGAGTTTCTCCCGCAACCTTAGATTACACAACTTAAGGCTTAGAGCAACTATACAGTTTGTTATAAGTTTCACTGGTGTTGCTATAGAATACATATATACTCTTAAGGCATAACTTTTTAAGCTAAGTTCATAAGGGTTATCAAGTTTCTTGATCTTTGCTGGACTCGATGGCTTAACAAGGGTAAAACAAGCTCCTTATCCACATTAATTGCCTGCCAATAGTCAGAGCTTATTATTGTATGTACAATTTCACTGATACCAACTTTTTTTATGTCGAGATAACAATAAATGTTAAGCAAGAAGATACCAAGGCATAAAGAAGATTACAAAGAACATTTGGAATAGAAAAAAATTATTACTTGTATTGGGTTTGTCCTTTGCTTTACAATTTGTTTTATTCCAATAATAAATAGATTGGTTTTTTTAAACAGTAATTTTACAGAGCAAGTGAATTGTAAATATTACTCTGCATGTCATACTTAAGATATAATGAAATAAAAATGTGTCATGATCATGGAATAATTGATATGTACAAATTCAAGTGCCACAACTAAGCATGTTTTTATTTGAATATCCTAATGTATGTCAGCTATACATTATTGAATATGTAAGAGGTAACACAAAACATGGATCTAAACATTAAGGATCTTGAGAGATAAAAATCTTCCCAAAGTAATGTCCACTGAATGAGCTCTTGAACCTAAATCATTCAAAGTTGTTGAATTAGTAAAGAATTTGCAATACAAACTTGGTCTTTTTCTTAATATATTTGGATTAGAAGATTTTAATGTGATTTATGAGAAAAACTAAATCCACTTTCATCTTAACCAGCCAACTTTCCCAAATTTTGGTTTATCTTTTATTTTATATCATAGTAGATAAGGTAACAAAAAAAATATATGCATTATATATATTAAACACTTATCTGCAATTTATAGCATAATGGAAATTCTATTATGTCACATTAATTTGTGATATCTATAAATTTATATTGTGCTACATTTAATTCAAATGTTTTAAAATACTAAAGGGCATTAAAAAATGCTCTTTATAGGTAATGTGATTTTCTGAACAAACACTTGTAAAAAAAAAATTAATTTCTATCATTTTTATTATAAATTTGTCTACTTGTTCTTGAAAATTAACCATCAAATTTGTTGCAAGATGATTAGCACATTTAGTTAATGTTATGGCACTTACATCTTTGACTAATTTTAAAGTAGAAGTTTTTGTTTTTTTTTCATGTTCATTAGAAACACATTTGAGTTGGTGCCCAAACAAAAGCAGACCTGAAAATCGAGTTTACTTGTTGGATTAGATGCCTAAAAACAATTAATTAATATTGATTTTAATTTTTAATTTATTATCCCTTAAAGGAAATTTATGCCAAATTTGGCGTAGATTTACAATTACAATTTTTTACCATAAATAAAATTTTTTCTGTACAACTCTGAGTGTGGCATGTACTATTTAAAAAATGTTTACAAATAGTACGGTGCAGATCATCTATAATCATTAATTGCTTATAGTAACAATTGGTCAACTTCAAAATACTAAAACAAAAAAAAATTATATATATCATTTTAAAAAATTTAACCAATAAGTTTTATTGTTCATGACTCAAGCTTCAAAACTTATCGGCTGGCTTTTTCTTAAACTGAAAATTGGCAGAGCCTTAGCATTTTGAAAATTCCGAATTTTGTTATACATTTAAGAAATTGA
>CAUDNR010002668.1:51367-62114 GCA_958430865.1 Entrophospora sp. SA101 | reverse complement strand
CTTTGCGTCATATAAAAATGATTGCAACCACTGGTTGCAACCACCTTTACAACCATTTTGTTTCCTTTTTTGGATTGTGACATGAAACACTATACTTGTAAGAAAAAATCTTCAGCTTTCTTTTGATATAATTTTTTTCAAAATATCTTTCCTAAAGCTTCAAAAAAATACCATCAGTTGTAAAAAATATTTTTTCTTTGTATTTTCAACATTACACATACTATTTACAAGCTTTTATATATGTATACAACTTTAAAACAATATAAACTTTGTTTTATTTGCTTGTTGGTAATCCATTTTTTGTATTTAAAGACTAAATTTTGCCCCAAGAGAGCTAATTTAGTGATTTGGTTTCATTTCTCTGGTAATCTCAGGAATTTGGTTTTCTTTATTAATATTAATAAAAATATCACAACATTGTTGGAGAAAGAAATAAAATAATTTATCCTTTTAAAACTTTTATTGAAAATGATGTTTAATTAATGGTAAAAACATAGATTGAATTCTTTATTACGAAGCAGAATGCATAATTATAAATGCTACACATATATTTTTTTCAGTAACATTCCTTTACATAAAATACATAATAATAATAATATCCTTTTTTCCTACATGTAAATTTAATGACCAATCTTTAAAAGTATTAAATATGCACATGAAGTATACCTATTATTTTATATATACACCGCCTTGTTTTTCTCTGTCATCTTTGAAATAATAATAAAAATAAATATACTTTTAATAATAGTTTATATGTATGTATGTATGTGTGTGTATATATATAGTATTATATAATGGATGACAATTCATGATCAAAGGTAAAATGTTGATTTGATGAAGTCAATGAAAAGTTGAAAAGTAAATAATATATTAGACTTTATAACAAAAAACCAAGCCTATGTATTAAAACATTCAATAAAGAAATACTATATTAATTTTTTTATTTATTATAAACATTTTATTTTTATCAATTTGGAACTAAATTTCCTTCCCTCCGATATTAATATTGGTTTTTCAAATTTGCATAACGATCTTCAAACCAATAAAATTTAATTTTTGCGTGATATCTGGAAGGGAGATCGTCACATAGTTTAGCCAATGAAATCAAATGTCCACTATGCTCGATTGATGAATGTGGTCTTGAAAGTGATGAAAATTTTATGTATTGTAAATTATTAAATAATGATGATTTAATTTTATTGTCAAACAATTACATCTACATTTTATCATTTAGCAACAAGAATTCCAAAATAAAGCACATTAAATCAGATATTGAGAAGGTTAAAGATTATTTATTTGATTTCAAAATATGCTTTTATTATATGGATCATTTATATATTGATAAGCATCAGATTTCTAGACAGCCTTTTAGAGAAATGTTAGATAGTATGCTCAATGAGTTTCATTATTTCAACAAATTTGGAAAAGAAATGTTAAAGACAGCATTAGGTGGTAATAACAGTATTCTAGTAGAAAAAGTATTTGATTCTTGTCTTGGTCATTTTATAAAAAATACTGATTTAAATATTAGTTTATTAAAAATAATTATATTAGAATTACCAAGATTAGAAAAAAATCATCATAATTTAATATCAAAATTCTTTAGTCAGACTTCAATGATATTATTTCCATTTGTGAGACATTCTTACAATTGGGAAACTTTTTACATTGCTATAGATATTAAAGGATCAGTTTATAATAGCTTTTGGGAATTTTATTATAAACATAATTATATTAGAAAATTTATAAATAAAAAATTAAACAAATCCAAAAAACCAGGTGTAAAATTGATCATTCCATACCCTGGATTACTTACAACAATAAGTATTCATTTTGGCAAGAACTATTGTATAAGCCAGCAAACAGCAAATTTATTGAATTAGATACTTTAGAATTGTATAAACATCAGAATGGAAAGGTAATTTTGGGTTTCAAGTGGAATAATTTTGGATTCAAATATTACTTGGGGATTTGGATCTTTTATGCAACATTTTTATTATGCTTTGCAATTGCAACCTCTACTTCACCAAATCAATTATCTGATGAAAATAGAAATTCATTATTAATTATTACAATTATCCTTGGGTTGTTTCATCTTAATTTTGAAGTGAGACAATTTATTTGGGACCAGGGGAAATATGTCACTGGATTCTGGAATTATTTGGGTATGGCATTATTATTATTATTATTATTATTATTATTATTAGCTAATTAATTAATTAAAATTGATAATTTAATAATGATTATGATTTATTTAATAGACATTGGAGCATATTTCTTACCAGTCATCACTTCAATTTTATGGTTGTATTATGATAGTTCACCAGCTATTGAGTTGGTTTCAGTATCAAATTTGTTATTGGATCTGAAATTTATTTTGTTTTTAAGAGCATTTACATACTTTGGAAGATATTTTGCAATCATTTTGGGAGTTGCTAGAAATGTTTTCTCATTTTTAATAATATTATTTATAATCATTTTAAGCTTTTCACATGCATTTTTCATTTTATTAAAACCAATTCAGGAGGATTATACACTGGACAGTCCTGATTTCAAAGATAATGATCCCAATAATCCTTGGAATCTTGCTTCTAAATATTTTACATATTTTACAAATGACAAATCATATAACCAGAATTCAATTATTATACAACAACCAGACAGCAATACAAATATGTTTGCACATTTTCATTCCTCAATGCTGGCAATGTATAATTTCCTTACAGGTAAAATTCTATATTAATATGATTTTAAATCAATATGCTCACTAAAATATTAATATTATTTTTAATAGGTGATAGTGGAGCATTTGTATCTTGGCAGTTACAAGATGAACCATATCTGGCAATATTATTTATTGCATTTTCATTTGTTGTTGTGATATATTTAATGAATTTATTCATTGGTCTTCTTAGCAATCAAATTGAAAAATATAATATAGATGAAGCATTTTTGGCTCAAAAGGCAAAAATCATAAAAGAGATTGAATTATTTTATTTACTTCCTAATCAACGTCGTTGGAGAAAATGGTTTCCTGATTTATTGTAATTATGTTTATTTTTTTTATTTTTTTTTTTGATAAATAATTTAATTTGATAACTTGATAGATCTTATGATGTGCCAGTTGAAGATATTCGAAGAAGAATCAGAGAAATTGATAGTAGTCAAGAAGATCCAGAATTTCTTCCATTTATCTCTGAGGAACTTAGAAAATTGGCAGATGTGCCCAAGCCAGAAAAGAAAATTGAAAATCTTAAAAATGATCTCCTCAAGGAAAACAAAATGAATCATGAAAATCTTAAAAATGATCTCAAGGGAATTGAAAACAAATTAAATCATAATAATGAACAGATGTTGCAAACATTATTGGCTGAGATTAAAAATTTAAAAAAATAATTGTTTTTTATTACTACCTTAATTCAATTAATTCAACCCAGTCTGTTTTTATTTTTATAATAAAATTCTAGATTCTGATTGGATAAATATACAAACTTGGGATTAAATTAATTTTTCAAGTGAACTTAATAATAAATATTTTATTACAATTTTTGATGATATTCCCACAAAATTTTTAAATTGGTCTTTTTCTAAATTCCGTAATTTTTTGTCGATTTTGCAAATTAATTTGTTTGGTTTTCCGCTCCCCAATTTTTTTTTGTTCGGAAAAAGGTTCGAATAAAAAATATGTTGATTGTTGATCATCTATTGAATTGGGATGATTCGTAATAATAAAGATTTTATATAATAACTCATGTGATTTGGGTAGAATTAATTGCTTTTTTTATCATCATGATTAATATTACTTTTTTTCCAATTGTTAATTTTTTGAGGAATATATACTTGGAACAAAACAAACTATGAATTAATAAAAAAATTATTTTTTATTGGGTAAAATAAAAAAAATACGCGACTGATAAACCAAACAAAATCCCGAAAAACAATTGTTTACACAGCTGCGCAACCAAAATTATATTAATATTAATATTGTAATTGGGTAAAATAAAAAAATACGTCAAAATCCGAAAAACGTTTTTTTCAAAGCTGCGCAACCAAAATTATTACTTTTTTTATTGGGTAAAATAAATAAAAATACGTCAATATCCGAAAAACGGGTTTTAAATTATACGGATAACGTTATATGATAACGAGAAGTTACTATTAAAGTATTAAAGTGAGAGTTCGTTGGTAAGCTGTTTTAACATGACATCTGAAATGGAACGATAGGTGTGATTACCAAAGTTACAGATGATGATAATGTAGAAAATACTTTTCCAACTAATGGTAACATTATTAAAATGAACGTTCAAAAAATCACTATAAATTTTGAAATAAACAGTACACATGCCTCGAGGTTTCAATTCCCATTTCAGAACGCATTTGCCTTGACACAAGACCCAAGGTGTGACATTGCCACATGCGATTCTAACGATTGATGAAAATATGTTTGCCCCAGGTCAGATCTATGTGACAATGAGCAGAGCTCCTTCTTGGAACCAGTTGGATATCTTTTCATTTGATTTTGATTGCCTGAAGGTGGATAAAGATGTTGTGACTGAATACAGAAGATTAAACACCAAAACGGTCTAAAAAATATTATTAACGAATGAATTAATTGATTAAAAAAAAAATTTTTTTTGATGTAACGTGCTCATTTTGCATCCGAAATTTTAATCTTGTTGAAATGTGGTTTTGAAATAAAAAAAGTTTATGTTACGTTGTGCAATTAAATTAATTTTGTTTGGAGAATGGCAATTCATGCGAAAACCAATTTAACTCGATATACAACATAATAGTTCGAAATTATATAGTAACAGTAATAGATAAATAAATATTAGAGAAGCCAAGAGTATTTTATATGATACGGTGTGTTAATTATACAAAAAAAAAGTGTTAGACACCTCAAATATATTAATTACACAAAAAATTTATAGCTTATGTTCTGAGGTTGTGTATATATACTGTATACTCAAACAATTAAATATAAAGAGATTTGAAAAACAAATCTTGACGCGTAACAATTATCCTAAAACATACATAATAGTGTGTTTTGAAATCTTTAATGTGATGGCCTAGGATCTCTTGTTTCTTTAATTTTGTTTATCATCATCAACCAGCGTATTAAAATTCTTTTTGAGCATGTATCGTGTAAAATTCTTTTAAAAAACTGCGGGTAAAATCCGAGTTTTTGAAAAGAAATTTTAAATGCAATCGAGTCAGGTGAACCCCGCCTTTTGGAAGTGAAGTCATAAATGGAATTAGAAAACATTAAGGCTCTAATTGAAGCTAAGGTTTCAATACCTTTTATATTAGTCTTTATTATTGTTCTTTAATGTTATGTACATGTATATGTATGTAACTCTGCTGATTGTGGACAGGAACACGAGTAAATAATCTATCATGGAGAAAAATTAACAGATCCTAAAAACTCTTGAACAATATAAAATTATCCAATATGATATATTATTGCTTAGAAAACGAAATACAGGAACTCGACCAACTGTTAGCACGTAACAATATTTGATATAAACCATTATTGGGTTAAAAAATAAAAATCATACTGTTATTCTAGTATTTCACTAGAAACAGAATTAGTTTGTCAAATAATGCTAAATCAGCATCAAATGATACAACAATTGCTTCAAAGTAATATTTTATCAATTAGAGATGTTAAAACATTTCTGTTGATTATTTAATTGGATATTGTTAGACTCGACCAGAATTAGCTAATGCTTGCTTTAATTAGAATATTCTTAATGCAGATCCTTTTGGCATTCAACGAAGGATTGAAGAATAGAAAATGTTATGTTGAATTTTAAGATAGCCTTAGAATATAATCCAGAATCCTTTGGTCAAACGAATTCCAATAAATTAAAGGCTACGTATTATATATATACATATATTTATTAAAAATCAGGCAACTATGTTGTGTATTGTTGTTGAGGTAAACGGACATCCTGTCAAGGCTTTTGTTGATTCTGAAGCTCAAGAAACTATAAGAGGTGTAAATGAGGAAGCACAAATTTTGGCATTTTATTGAATTTCATTGATGGGTAAGAATTAAAATTATATTTATATATATGCTCATTTATAAATTTTTTATTTTTATTTGTAATTAAAATTTCTTGGTGACATTAGAATCTTGAAATATGATTTTCAGGAGTTGCTAAAGGTGTTTCATAGCAAGAGTTTTAGGACGTGTCCATACTGCCAAAATACGTGTTGGAAATGGCATATTTCTACTGTATTCATTCACAATCATGGAGATTTTTGTATATTTAAATTTGAATTGGATGGATGAATTGATGGATGAATTGATGGGTAATTAATAATAGTTATTATTTTATTTATTTTAAATTTGGGCATATGGTGTAGACTTGCTATTAATTGAAAGACATCGGGCCTTAAAACTCTTATCATCAATGGAGAAATGATTACATTTTTACCAGAGTGTGAGTTTCCAGAACATGCACAGATAAATCCTCCTGGTACTAACAGTTCTCAACTTTATTAAATTCATCATCATCATTGGCTTCCACATCAAATGTTATACCTCCTAGTCAACCATCTAATACTAACGCATCTACTCCAGGCAAGTAAAAAATTAAAAATGAAGTGAAGTGAAAAATATACAATTATTTCATTTAATGCGTTTGATTTAATCATTTAACTATGAAATTTGCCTAGCATTATTAACATCATCATCACAGAGTCAAACTTATTTATCTCAAGGAACATATTGAACAGATAACGTCAATGGGTACAATAAAGCTATCAAATCATTAGAAGTCATCCTTAATTTATTATTTGAATAATATAAAAAGGTTTTTTTGTGTAATTCCAATTTGGTATTTGTGAAAAAATTTTCCTATTTAGGGATGGACAATAGAAACAAGGTAAATGTCTACTGTAGTACTATTGTCCACACCCCATTTATGGACTAAAAAAAAAATTTCAACTCACTTTATATTTAACTATATTTATGTTATTCATTTATTTATTTAAAGAAAATATTATAGTTTACACACAAATTTTTCCACTAGGATCTAGTCGACTTGTGCGCCGTAACCTCTAATTCCTTCTGCATATTTCCAATCCGTCGCAACAGAATAAGGTTGAGTTATTTCAAAACCTTGTTCTGTTATTTTTGCACGTTGAAACTAAAACAGCAATTATTATAATGATAAATATAGTGATTATGAATCATCAAACCCCCAAAATAAAAGCCATTTCAACGAATAAAGAAATAAACAAACTTTATTTAAACTACGAGTATCCCTATAATATAATACTTTCATACAATTGTCTATAGCTGTAATTGCCTC
This sequence comes from Entrophospora sp. SA101, assembly GCA_958430865.1. Lineage (NCBI taxonomy): Eukaryota > Fungi > Glomeromycota > Glomeromycetes > Entrophosporales > Entrophosporaceae > Entrophospora > Entrophospora sp. SA101. The sequence continues at coordinate 54,792 of CAUDNR010002668.1, read as the reverse complement.
CTCTTCTGTAAGTGTATCTTCACGACCTTCAACAGCATTACGAAGGATAGGTTGTACCAAATGAGCTCCAAAACCCGTTGAGATTGTTGTTGCTTTAAATGTTGTTCCAAGTAAATCAGTATGTCCAAGAAATCTGTGTTTTTTTTTAAAAAATATGTGTATTTGAATCATAATATACAAAATAAATAAATAAATAATTTATTGAAAATAAATATTGTAAACGAACTTTTCTCCTTTGTGATATCCTCCCACTATAAATGAATTCCAAAGTGGATTGAATTGTGATCTTCTATTGTACATTACTTTACTTAAGAATTCATAAATATGAGGTGCAGAAAGAGTGTGGCTATCATTTGTATAATATTCTTCTATCCTGTAAAAGTAATAAGATCAATAATAAGATAATATATGTTTTGATTTCTTTATTGTTTTTATATAAATATATATATAAATTTATTTATTTATTTACATTACTGTATTTAATAAATGTTGAACATATTGAAAATCTGAAATATCCCCTGATGCGCCAATCATTGTGTAGTCACCAATTGGACAAATTCGCTGTAAAACGATAATAATCAAGATCACTTTAATAATAATGAAAGATCAAAGTATTTTATATATTAAAGTTAAAATAATTGCAAACCTCAACATCCTTGAAACGTGCAAGGTTGCCATAAGAAGCTTAAATAAAAAAATTTTAATCAACATTAATGAAATAATAATTTCTTATATTCAAAAACTAATTGATAAAATAATACACATACCCAAATTATCAGCTGCCATCATAACACCATCTCGATACTCTAATGCAATAACTGAACTACCGGTAACAATTGGTGTCCTGTTCTCATTATCAAACAAAAAAGTAATTTATGTTAAAGTAAATACTATCTATCATTATTTTTATAACCTATAAAATATATTGTATGAGTATATAAAAATTATTTCATACAAAGTATGCGAAATTGGACCAGAGAGTACTTGGTTTTCACTAGAGAGCAAATCGCCTCCTGATAACAAATAATTGTCCATTTTTTTAAAAAATTATTTTTAAAAAATTATTTTAGTTTGATAACGTTACGTTACACATTTTTATTGCAATTACGTCATATATTAATCTCGAATAAATTGGTGGACTGATTTTTTATGCTTGCAGTTGTCGTTGTTTATCAACGGTTTCAAAAGAAGGGTTTGTTGAGTTATGTGAAATCTTCAAACTCTTTCCAAGTCTGAACAAGGTATCTTCTTAATGACCCAACTCAAAATGGATCAATAAGTACCAGCAAACGCCTCACTCGTGCCAATAAGCGAATTTTTTACATGGCAGTGTTTATTTCGAAAACATTAAAAATTATCTATTAAACAATGGTCTTATATCAAGAGTCCACAACAATAATAAAATGAATGCCTCAATGAAAAACAAAAATGGATTTTAACAAAAAAAGTTGTTACAACTGTGAAAAATTGAAAATCACGCTAAAGTCCATGGATTACAAAGACATTTAAATATATCATCATCATCACTTTTAATTTTTTACTTGCAAGAATCAACTATAAATTATTTTATCGAGATTTTCTTGTAGTCTTGAAGACAGCAATTGAATTCAATGAAGTATTTGGGTGGTCAGCCAATCTCAAATGATTAGAGAAAAAAGAAAGGATGAATAATGACATCAAATGTTTATTTTCTATGTTGGTAAAAAAATTCATTATTATACAAAATATAAGTTTGAAAATAATAATCTATTTAAAAATATTTCTAAATATTTGAAAATAATAAATAAACAATTTTAAAATTAATTAATTAAAAAATTGTACATGAACTATGTTCTTCACCATTTGGATAATTTAATTTTTCTATTTCCCCTATCATTAATTCAAAAATACGAGCTTTTTTACCAAAAAAAGATTAAAATTTAGAATAATTCAGAAATTTAATTTGCCATAAAATTCAAACATCAAAATGGTTAAAATACATACTTATATTCTCATTGTGCTTAGCGGATGCTTCTGTCCATGCACAATTCCATTGAATAGATAATTCTTTGCCTTCTTCTGGTGTCAATTTTCTAAAAAAGATATAATATATATATGAATGAGAGAGAACCACCATGTTAGCACGATAATAATAACATAATAATAATAAATAATAATAATAATAAATAATAATGAATAATAATAATAAATAATAATAATAATAATAAATAATAATAATAACCTTTGCATGTGTAAATCAGTTTTATTTCCTACAAGTACAATTGGAACAGATTCTTTTCCTGTGTGATTCAAGATTTTATCTCTAATAGTTCTCACCAACTCGAAACTTTTTTTAGAAGTTATCGAATACACTAAAATATAACCATCAGTTCCTACTCCATAAGTTGGATTGAAAAGTGAATGTTCTTCCTAGAATTATCATTAAAATTATTATTTGTTATGATATGAGAAATAAATTTTATTGATTTCTTTCTTTATCACCATTAATATTGCTATTATTATTATATTATTATTATAAAAAAATAGTTACTTGACCAGCAGTATCAATAATTTCTGCTGCTATTTCCTGTCCATGATATCTTATGACTTTGTTGAAAGTATTCTCAATTGTTGGATAATAAGAGTCAACAAAATGATTTTCTACGAATTGGATTGTCAATGAAGACTTTCCCACGGCAGTATCTCCTAATACTGCAATTGTTCTTTGCAATGGTCTCATTTTTATGTTATAATAAATTATGAATTATATAAAAATTTTTAATAATAAAATATAATAATAAAATAGAAAGATTTTCTGACAAGATTACCTTTCCAAAACTCTGGGCATTTAACAAGTCACGTGATTCTTTTCATTATCACTTGGTAGGACCCCGGAAACTACATAGATAGGTTACATTATTTTTGGGTAAATCAATATGTAAAAAAATCGAAAGGTCAGAGAAAATTCTGGGTAAATTAATATATATGGTTTAAAGGGTCATGACTTTTGTAGGGCAAAGAAAAAAATAATTATGCTAGAAAATGGGTAAAATTAAATATAAATATTTCAAATATTTTTATGTTGGTTCCATTTGGGTAAATTATTTAGGGGATAAATTTTAAAATTACACAAATTTTTTTAAAAAAAAAAAGTTAATATTAACAGGGTTGTGAAATTTCGCTGTACGAGAAGAATCTTCGTACGTACGTACATACGTACATACGTACGACTGACTTCGTACCATTGAGTTCGTACAGTTTTGTTGCGGCCGTACACCTGTACGAGGAAATTTTACATATGTACGTACGTACGAATGTACGAATGTACGATTTATCAGAAACGATTATTTTCTGCAGTGATAAAATATCACACCGTAAAATCTTATAACAATATCATTACAATTAACGGATTACTATTACCAGATGTTGTAACACTTGATTATCAA
>CAUDNR010002668.1:0-27963 GCA_958430865.1 Entrophospora sp. SA101 | reverse complement strand
TTCAATGATAACTCCAATAGTCCTGTATTAATTGGATACCAAGAAACTATACTTGCAGACGTGAATTCTTTATCGCTTTTGTCATTGTTGCCAAGTATTTTCAATATGCTTGGATACTTGTCATCTTCTGGATATGTTTTACCATTCTCGATTAATTCATTAGTTAAACCATGTTTATCGGGAGTCACACCATGAAACATCGATCCCCAATTTTGTGCACTTATTGTTGGTAATTCGGCTCTACCATTATAAGTGTGAGCACTGGTCGAAAGAAAATTTTGAATGTTTGGACAATTGGCCGGTGATTCTACAAATTTGCCAACTCCATCCACACCTATAAAGATTACTCTTTTATATGGTTTGGATGGTTGATTAGCTTTAGAATTGGGCTTTAAAATTTTTTCCAACGGCATTAATTCTTTGGTAGTCTTCGGATATTTTATAAAAAATAAATAAAGGACGGTTTTAAAAAAAAAAATTTATTTTTTAAAAAAGAACTTTATTGTTCCATTTATTAAAATAACGAAATCGTTTCATTATTATTATTATGATGGTAATAAACAAATAAATAATAGCAAGTATTCACTGATTGGGTGCTGATTGAACTAAACCTATTTAATTTCCTTATTAACCTTTTTGTATTATTCAAAGCCCAAATTATGTCACAATAGAGGTTGCACTCAATGAATTATATTCATTAAAATATTTGATTTTTTCGAATATTCAGCGAATCAATATCTTGTGCAACTGAATTGAAATGAATTTTCTTTAAATGAATTCTTTCTGTTTTGTTCATTAAATTAATCATTCATTTAAAATGGAAGAAGAGAATTCAGTCACTATAATAGGTGAAAGTAATAATACAATAATGAGTTTTCTGCTTATATTTTGAAGAAAAGGGTAGTTCTAAGAAGTCAAGTTGGATATGGAAAGATGGTCCATTCTTGTGATGGAATATAATAAAAATAGATTTCCCATTTTGTCAAAGTTAGTTATTAAATATTTGTGTGCATCTACAATCTCCACTACAAGTGAGAGTTTATTTAGCCAAACTGGAAAAATGATCAAAATAAATGTGAATATTTAATTATGATTTAAATTTTAATGTATATTAACAAACAATAAAACCTCCATGTCACAAAATTCAAAATTTAATCACCATTGTGCTACCAATATAATGTGACTTATTTTGCTTTCCTACTTCCGTAACTTCATGGTAGGGTTTCTATTAGAATAAAGGTTTATTCGTTATGAATTTGAGTATTCAAATTACATTGAAAGTTTATTCAAATAAATTTTTATTCGAATAAAACTAATAATTCGAATAATTCAATCCAATTAAAAAATTTTTCCTTTATCAATCTATTATTCCTTAATCCTTGAATATAGTGATATTAATATATAGCAGTAGCTGACATTTTCCTTAAGCCATAGTACTGGCAATTGTAATAATATAGATTATAAATATAATTATTGCTTATATTATCTTGTTAAAGAAATGAGGCCTATATTTTATAAAATGAATAAATTAGTAATTTGAATAAAACGGATAAAATGAATAAAACGAATAATTCGAATAAATTTTAATTCGGATAGATTTTTTAAATTGACTGCATTACGAATAATTTCGAATAAGAATTTGTATCACGAATAAAAACCCTACTTTATGGTTAATCCAAAAAACACAAAAATCATACTTGGCTTATTTTTATTCACCTTTACTTTCACTCTGTTGTTGAGTTTGGACCAGCATTTTGATTTTTGTTCATTTAACTCTTGAACAATTTCTCCTGTTTAATTAATTCGGATTTTTTCTCCTCTAATTCTTTAGCTTTTCTAGCATCCCTTTATATATATAGGGTCAATACCAGTGTTTCACATTGGTTTTGAGAAGCATTATTACAAGTAAGAATTTAAAAGTCTGAATTGATTACATCCTTTTGATTCATTCATATTAATTCAAACATTTTTAAACCTTGTTGGAATTATGAAATAATGTAAGAGTTATATGATTAACGTACCTTCTAGCTTTTTTTACAACAAAAAAATCATTTAAATAAATAAATTTTTTTTTATTTATTCAAATTACTAACTAGAATATTAAACAGAACCTGGCTTTCTATCAATATTGTTTTTTATGGTCCTTAGCAGTTGTTAATTGATTCAATTTAAATTTATTGTTTTCAAAGTGAATGTATGATTTACCAAATGCAAAAAAGTCTTCTATAGCCAGCTATCTTCCGGATTATTTCATTTATTCGAGGCCAAAATAAGGTATGATAATAGTGTGTGACATGTTATTAGTCTATGGACACATGAACAAATTTAATACATTAGATAAAGAATTATGTAATAGTATATCATAGGTAGTGAGTAAATGATACGTTTATCATATTATTTTATGGATGAGTGTGCTTTTTTCTCTTGGATTAGTCATTTTTTGATAGTTTGGACTCTGTCAAATCGATCGATTAACTGATTAAATATTACACGAAATTTCTTATGTGTACATACATAAAAATGATTTAATTATCGTTAAACCAATTCACCTTTTCTATATTCTTTTTTAAAAAGATCAAATCTTTTTACAACACTTGGTTTCGAGTTTGTGTGTTTATTGGCAATATTATTATTATCAACAACCTCTCGCTGGGAACTGACGTTGCTGGAATTATTAAAGGATTGGAAAATCCCTTTTATGCTCATCCCACCATTTGAATACGTTAATCTTTTCATTAGGAACTTTTATCTATCAATTTTACCCAAAATTTCATTAATGTTTGAGTTGTTGTGTTTTCACATTCTAAGCATTACATCAAAAAGTAATCCCTGCTGTAATGAGCTAGGTTCTTGCTATTTTGTGCATTTTGAGATTCTGATGTATGGTTACCTACCGAAACCCCTCTAGAAATCAATCGGCAGAGTTACACACTAATTGTTTATTAGAATTTTGACAGAATTTCGGTAGTCACAAAGAAGTTTCAGCAAGCAACCTTATTCAGATGAGATTTCATTTAAAAGGAATACTTCCAATAAATGCTTCTTTTTTTTACTTTCTTCTCATAAATTATTTATTTTTTTAGTATGAGTTTGAGAACTAACAATATTTATATCAAAGATGACGGACGATGTTGTTAAGCTTAGAATAGGATATATACAAATATAATGATGATGATGATGATGATGATGATGGTCATAATATATTAATTCTGGATCAATATCTGATTGAATAATTTTTCGAGTCCAACCTCTAGGGTATTATGCTGCCTCAAACCATATGCATACTTTATTACATTGTAATTATAGCAAGAGTTTTCACGCTAAAGCCCAAAAATACTAACGATCGGCATATTATTATGGATCGACCAATCACAGATATAGCCCGCTATGTTAAATTTTATTGGTCAATAATTATTAAATCACATCTCAGCCATTTAAATCACATTCGCGTAAACAAAATTTACTGATATGGTTTTTTCAAAGGTGGTTTTTTTTCTTATAAATCTATTCCAACAATTTATTGTTTTTCTAATCAAAATCTTTAAAAATTTAGATTAAAGAATTAGCAACACTAAATAAAATTGAATTAATTAATGTTAAAAGTGAAATAATAACTGATGGAGGTGGCGATGGAAGTGCTGTTTTTCAAAATCAAATACATGCAAAAACATATGGAATTTATTTTTTGGTTGAATTTGAAGTGTGTGAGCCTGATTCAATTATCAAAAGTCTTAAGATTATGATTAATGAGGCAATTAGACGAGAAGTAGGAGGTTTTTTTGAAAGGTAAAAAAAAATACACATGTGCACATAAACACACATCATCTAACATTACAATAATAAATTATTGTTATAGGGTAGAGAAAAACCGAAATATTCATGTTTTATTCAAAGGAATTGTCAATTATGCAAAAATTAACCAACAACGTACACAATTATTTAAATATTTAAAACAAAAATACTCAAAATTGATAATGGACCCAATGACTTTATCACCACCACCACATTTACAAAAATCTAACAAACAAGAAGAGATAAATGTAGAAATAAATAGTTTTTTGAAATTTGCTGATAAAAGGTTTGGGTTTTCATTTAAACAAGAAATAATAAAATGATTTATTATTTTAAAATCTTTAATTTCTTATTATTTATTATATAATATTACCTTAGTAAAAATTATCCTGAATTATTGTTTGTATGGAATTTGAACTTAACTCCATTAGGTCGTGTTATAATTACTGACTTGAGGTTAATACCAATTATGTCACATCAATGTAAGTTTACTTTCTCATCAAGAACAATTTATTAAAGATTGTTATTTTAAATAATACAATGATTACTTTTTCAAATATTATTAGGGAAGACATTAGATGAATTTAATATAATTGATCAAATACCAAATCATTTTCAACAACTTGTAGAGGTTAAAGGTGTTCAATTCGCTGTTGAAATAATTGTTAAAATTGTATTTGGGTTGAATAAGAAAACATAGAGAATAAAGATTTAGAAAAATTGATTCCATGAAAAGTTATATTAATATTGAAAAGTAATTAACTTTATAAAAAAATTTTTTCCAATTATTAATGTTTATGGTTATTTATTTATTTCCTATTAATAGTCAATGAAATTCCCATTGACCATTTCTCACAAATTCAGTTGCTTCTTCACAACTCATTTTTATTATAAACGGGATCACTGTAACCATAAATATATGTAGATTCACTTCCTAAAATATATAAAGATCAAATAATAATAATAATAATAATAATAGTTAAAGCAACTGATCTCTAATGGTAAATGGTTATTCCTGCATTGATTTGCTACATTGATTTGCCATTATTTTTATATTTTACCCCATCCTCCCAGCAACAAGGTTATCCATATTTTGACAACATAATTCTTGAAATAAAACTGCTGCTCTTTTATACAATTATATATGTAAACAAAACCAGTGTTGTTGTGATCTGTTCCAGTCTTTTTCACTGGAATACAAGGTTACACTAGAATTCAAAAGAATTCTGCCAATGAAATTTTTTATTTTTTTATAAAATTACCAAAAGATAAATCGTATTTTTTTTAATAAAAAATGCCATTGATAATTATCTGTGGCATACCTTCAAGTGGCAAAACAATAAGATCAAATCAAATTAAAAATTATTTTATTGATAAATTTAAAGCTGAAGAAAAATCAATAAATGTAAACTTAATTAATGATGAGAATTTGGGAATTGCTAAAGATAGTTATCAAGGTAATGTTAACTATGTAGATAAATTGTCATTATGTGTATAACCAATAAATAGTTTATGTACATCAATCTAATTTCTAATAAAAAGATACTAGAGTAGAAGAAAAAAAGGCTCGTGGTACATTATTATCAGCTGTTGAAAGATTGGTTTCAAAAGATGATTTGGTAATTGTTGATGGGATGAATTATATTAAAGGGTTTCGTTATCAACTGTATTGTGTTTCCCGTGCTGTTGGTACACCTCACTGTGTAGTGCATTGTGGAACACCTGTAGAATTGGCGAGAAAATGGAATTCAAATAGAGAAAATGGATACAATTCAACATTGTTAGAAAAGAAAAAAAAAATTTTCTTTTTCTTTAAACAAAAAAAAATTTTAATTAGATTCATTTCTATCAGTTAAAATTGGTTTTCTCTTTTCCTTTAGATTTGAAGAACTTGTTAGTAGATTTGAAGAGCCAGATGATCGTAATCGTTGGGATTCTCCACTATTTACCATATTATTTGATGATACAAATTTACCATTTGATGAATTATGGAATTCTTTGATATTAAAAAAACCAAAACCGCCCAATTTATCAACAATCGTGGTAATGATATTAAAAATACATTGTAAAATACAACGATTACAATCATTGCAATTATTAATAATATTAAAAAAAATTTTTTAATAAAGAATCCAATTAGTGAAACCAATTATTTATATGAACTAGAAAAAACCACACAAGAAATAATTAATGAAATATTAAAAGCACAAAAAAATGATGTTATAGGAATTAATACAAACATAAAAATAACTTGTGCAAATCAAATAATATCCTTTCATTAAACTAAAACTAAACTAACAAAACAATAATTTTTTCAATTTAATTTTAAAATTAATAAATTCTTGACATCAATATTTATATTGCTTAAATACATTAATCTTCCATCACACACAGTAACATTATCAGAACTAAGAAGACTTAAAAAACAATTTACAAATATTAATAAGATGCATACACTTTTGGACATGGATAGAGTTGCTCAATTATTTGTTGAATACTTAAATACTAATCTTAATAATTAATTAGTTTTTCATTATTTAAACACTTTATATGGTACAAAAAAAATAAAAACTTTTTTATTGTTAAGTGAAAAATATCAACTATGTGCAAGCTTCTATTGAATTACAAGTTGCTGGTGGATCATTACTCAATAATTTATCATTAATAACTAATTCTCCTTTCTTAAATTTATCAATGATACTTGACACTTCTTCTTGAATAGATTTATCATCTTTTTTAGGCGAGACTTCTAAACAAGCGGTTAAAACTTGATCTAATGGTGCAACATCCCCCCACACCTTTTCATTGTGTTGATAATGAACTCCCGCTGTGCCAGGTTTTAAAATATATAATCCTCCTAAAATTCTACCCTCTCCTTTGTAATTGCCTTGTACGCCCTGAATATTAATCATGTGTTATAATAATAAAAATGTTTTTTAATTAATGAATCTTGAAAGATTGGCTATTTCTGTGTTAAACTTACCGTTTTCCAATTTCTTCCGATATTCATCCAAACAGAAGGTTTAAATATGCTCATGTATCCACCATATCTTATCTCTCCACCACTAAAATCATTCCAAATTATTTTATTATTAAAAACAAAATACAATAAACAAATATAAAATAAAAATAAATTGTTAATTTTTAAACAATAATTCAATTGTTAGTCCCGCTGATGCTGATACAAAACCAAGGAATGCTGGTGATGGTTTAAGAGATCTACTAAGATATTCTGGGTGAATGTAGAATGGATGACCTGAAAATAAAGAATTTTGGTAATCATTATCATTATTATTAATAGTGATGATTACTATTAGTAGTGTTTACATACTAGCTAATAATTTTAGTGAAGGAGATATAAGGTTTATATAACTGTATCGCAAATTTTTACTATCAAAAAACGTGATCTGCAAGAAAATTTTCATAACAAAAAAATGTGTATTTTTACATTTTACACATATTATTTTCTTACCTGTTATATGTAACCCCCAAATAAATTTTTTTAATAGAAGTATGGGGTTTTGAATACCATTTATGAAATAAGAAAGATCGTGGTGAGACTGCAGGAAAATATCTTTTTTTATAATTTTTGAGTCACAATTGGAATTTTGGGCCAGATTTGGTCCAAAATTCGTTTAAGGATAGCAGGGAAAATTTCCTGATGTTCAATTAAACCATATCTGGTTTCATTGACACATAACTACATTTACAAAAAAAAAAAGAATTTCATAATTATATCAATGAAGACATTACAGATGAAGAGAACAAATGAGTGGATATGCTTATGGCCCACTTGATTAATGATTCATACAAGAAAACAAATTTGGCATTTCAACCCACTCTTTTGGCAAACTGAAGTAATCTACTTCAAAAAGCCAGTGTGTATCTGAAATTGAAATTGTTGATTATTAAATTGCATGAATATTCACAAAAAAAATAAAAACTTTTTTATTGTTAAGTGAAAAATATCAACTATGTGCAAGCTTCTATTGAATTACAAGTTGCTGGTGGATCATTACTCAATAATTTATCATTAATAACTAATTCTCCTTTCTTAAATTTATCAATGATACTTGACACTTCTTCTTGAATAGATTTATCATCTTTTTTAGGCGAGACTTCTAAACAAGCGGTTAAAACTTGATCTAATGGTGCAACATCCCCCCACACCTTTTCATTGTGTTGATAATGAACTCCCGCTGTGCCAGGTTTTAAAATATATAATCCTCCTAAAATTCTACCCTCTCCTTTGTAATTGCCTTGTACGCCCTGAATATTAATCATGTGTTATAATAATAAAAATGTTTTTTAATTAATGAATCTTGAAAGATTGGCTATTTCTGTGTTAAACTTACCGTTTTCCAATTTCTTCCGATATTCATCCAAACAGAAGGTTTAAATATGCTCATGTATCCACCATATCTTATCTCTCCACCACTAAAATCATTCCAAATTATTTTATTATTAAAAACAACCATTTAATTCTGTTAGCCAACATTTTTAAATTAAATTAATTATTACCCAAGCGCAGTATAAAAGGCCTTTTTTTCGTCAAAATATACTTCTCCTTTCCAAAACCCATTATTAAATTCTTCGACTTCATTATCTAAATTTTCATGAACAATTGCTACCATTCTTAAGCCCTAAATATTGATCAATCAATAGATATATATATAGTTTTAAATATTTAATATATGCAACGGTTTTCTTGTACAATTAAATGATTTTTAAATCACCATTTTATCTGAAATTAAGTTTTTAAATGACACCAGTTTTAATGACTCTTCACGACACAATTGACAACCAGGTCTACGAACTAATAAATTATAACCAGAAAGTTAATAACAAATTAACAAAAAAAATGTGCCTTTTTTTTTTTTGTGGAAAAAATTAATTAATTCCACTTGCCAACGAATATCAAAGCTGGATTATTTTCCCAAATTTTATTTGCTTCGAAAGATTTATCATCCTTAAGATCTTTAACGGTGATATTTTTTAAAGCCTCATAAGATGTCTTGTTGGAATTTTCCGACATATTTGATTTCAAATATTTCACAGAAAAGAAAAAAATTATAGAAATTAAAGCAACTAAAAAATTTCGTTTTTGCATATATTTAGAAATCTGAAATTTTACAAATGATTTTGGGAAAAAAAACATGCGCTCTGAAGATCTTAGCACTAAAAAAAAGCATATTTTCTCATACGACAAATTAGTATTAGTATCAAATATGGACATCAATACAAAAAGTTATTCATCTTCATGTGAATTTGAACTAGCCAAAATTTTCAAAATAAAAATTTCCGGTTAGTCCTTTTATCTGCTTTGCGCAAATGAAAATATAATCCAAACCCTAAAGAAATGGTTATGATAAGATATACGCATTGGCTGTATATCCTTCGCCCACCCACGTATGCTTTTTTCCTGTTGATATATAGATGATCTCAATTCTTAATATTAACTGGTATATGTCTCATTAGCACAGTACGAGTTGTGACTCACCTGATTTGGTTCGTTAATTTCACAACCTATTGAAGAATTTTTACGATTATAATGCAATATTGTGCACACACTCCCAATGATACTAACTAATACTAATATCTTGGCTTTTAATCCTAGTGCAAGTCACCCCCGTTCATAATGACATTCGTTATAATGACAATCTTGTTAAATTTACTCCTGTTATGATGACACTCACTATTTATCCCGTTATACTAGTATAATGACGTAAATTTGTCAAGAGTTTATGACATTTCACAGTCATTCATGTGGGAAATTTATTAATAATTAATATTTGATTAAATTTTGGGGTGTTTTGAATACAAAATTCTGATTGGCTAATTTGAATTTCACGCGCGTGAATTGACGCAGATTCTAACCTTTCGCATGAACATGTGATCCATTTTCAAGTCTGTTTATTACAAATAATCAAATTCTTTATTTTTAAAAATAAATTCTTTATTATATCAATATGTAATAAAATTAGCCTGGATCATTACTTAATAAAAGAACGACTGTAATAATAATCATCTTTATTTTATTGTTTTCTCGAGTAGCAAGGATATACAGACTTTTGATATTTTATATTTCGCTCATCACAGACGCTACCAATTACTGTGTTGATTTTGAGGCACCCATAGAGCTAGCTTTCCCAACAAACATTTTTATTGCATATAATGTTTTTTGATACAAATTAAGCCATTAAGCATAGATTATGTTTTATACCTTTCTGTGATACTATGACTTAATTTTCAATAAATATTCTATATTAAATAAGGAAAAGTTTTGTTTTAATAATAAAAATACAATTTATATATATAAATTAAAAAATTAAATTTTCAAAGTATTGTTTTTTTTTTCCATAATGAGATAACTTTTCTTATAAACCATAAACCAATCATCGATCTAGTGAGAATTATAACAATTATTGATTTTTGTATTGACTTATAATAATCATTCCATCCATTTGCCCATACTCTTCTTCTAGTGATTAAATTTGATTGCTCTTCTTTATATTTATTCCTGTTTGATTTTAAAAGCCACCAAACAAATATATTTAAATCTAAATAATCAAATCTTGGTCTTGTTGCATCCAATCTTCTCGATGGTATTTCATCCTCTTTATACATTAAATCTATCAAATCGCTTGTCATCTGTAATGTTAATCCCCATAATCTTAAACTGTCATCACCCTCTCCTTCACCATTGTTGTTATTATCATCATTGTTGTTATTTGGTAAAATTATTGAATTAAAATGAACCTTGCCTAATAAAAATGATAATATGAACTTGATTGGTCTTGATTTAGATAATCCTAAGGAAAGATCTATTGATACTGGATTCCATCTTTGTGTATAAATAGGATCAAAGAATATTGATAATGGTATAGAATGAATAGATGATATCTCTGATCCTGAAATTTCTGTAGGTGGTGTAATATGTGTTATTTGTAAAAATACAAAACATGAAAGAGTCATTAATAATTTTCCTCCCAAAGTTGATGTTACCTCTCTATCATCTAATGCACCAATATATGCAAATGATTTGTCATTTTCAAGATCTATTCCAATTTCTTCTGATGTCTCTCTTATTGCTGTATCCAAATCGTCTAAATCATCTGGGTCTTGTTTACCTCCAGGAAAAGCTATTTGCCCCGACCATCTGTCTCCATCCCTTAAACTTCTTTTAATATATATAATTTCTGGTGTTCCCCTTCTAACCCATGTTAAATTAAAAAACTCTTCTATTACAACAGATAAATCTTCTTTTCCATTTCCTTCATATTCAATGATATCGTTATCATTGGTGTCACTGGAAAATGTTTCAAAAGAATTAATTATTGTTGGCCTAATACGAATTATTATGGCTACGCTTGCCCTACGTGGTTGGTTAGCTGGTGATTTGATCTTGCGTGGCGATATTTTCTGAAGATTTTTCAAGCCTATCTTTAAACGATCTAGTATTATTTGATCATCATTAAATTGGTTTTTTTCTATCATTGTGTTCAATGAAGTCTTTTTTATTAAAATTTTTTTTTTTAGATATTTTTTTAACCAGTTTTTTTAATTGTAACACCGCCATCTCTTTAATTGTAAATCTTTGCCGTAAATGGAGTTTTATTGTTCTTTGAAATTTGTTGGTCATTTCTATGATTATGTGATATTAGCATTCTACTAAATAAATGTTTCAAAGGGATTAATTGATGCATGTAATAAATTTTGATCTCTATTATATAGTTACAGAAAGTTTGCTTTTATAATAGAAAGACCCACCCACACCACCTGGATGACTTTGAGTTAAGATCCCCACCACGTGTAATCTATCACGAAGAACATTTTTTAGCTTAGAAACCATACCAATGTTACTTGATAAAATTTTAATCATTAGATTTTGTTATAGCAGGCTTATCTGTTGATTCATAAAGGAATCGATTGGATAATTTTATAACATGTCGTCGATGTTGCTAAAAAAATTCGCACGATATTTTACAATAAAAAAATATGCAATAAAATACACCTATAGTTGAGACAAATACCCCATATCAATGTACCCCGCCGATCATTAACAAAAACCTTTCCTTCTTAAAAGGATCACGAATTAACATATTAATAATAAAATATTAACATAATTTAAGAATGAACAAATTTTACCAGTTCTTTTTGATCGTTTTCACTACTTTTGAAATAAATCCACGTTCTACTACGCTTTTGACTGTTTTTTTTAATGGCAATTGGTTGTTCATTTGAAGACAAACCAGCAATGTTTCTCAACGAAAAAAGATTTTTTAAATAATAATTGATGAACATCAATAACACATAATTGTTTTTCCCCAAAAGGATTGAAAGATTGTGATAAATAAAGGATGTTAATTTTATTTTAGGAAAATATTATTAAAATATTAGATTTTTAGACGGTCGGTCACAAGGCCTCACTCACTCACTTCACCATTGAAAAAAAAATAATATCATTAATATTATTGTTAACGTACTAATACCAAATCATATTACTATTATTATTATAATAATAATAATAATATAATAATAATAATAATAATAATAATAACAATAAGCTAACTGTAGTCCGTTAACAACCTCATAATAATAATAATAATAATACTAATAGTAAACGTTAACCCGTTACAACCCGGTAATCTTAATTATCGGAAAAAAAACATATCCTTTAACACCCACTGAATATATACATATATATATTAAACTATTGCACAATTCTTGTCTAATGAATGAATGAATATTAAATCTTAAATATTATTTGTTTACGCGTTCATCATAGACTAATAAATAACACACCACACACCAATCCAACCAACTCTACAATCATTACTCGTAGCTTCTTTTGATCCTGTGATCGTTTACATTATTTAGAACTAGAGAATAGTCATCCAAAGTGTAAGAGTTATATATGATTAACGTTTATAAATGTACCTTCTATATGCAAAAAAATAATTTAATTAAATAAATAAAAATGATTTATTCGAATTACTAGCTTGAATGTTAAAATATTAAGTAGAACCTGAGTTTTATATTAGTATGATTTCTTATTATTTTCTAATGGTCGTTAAATGATTTGGTTTAAATTTGTTATTTTTAAAGTGAGCATATGTTTTACCAAATGCAAAAAAAAATTCTATGGCTAATACTTCACTTTTTACTGAACTACTTTGATAGTATATAAATATAAATTTAGGTTTGTATAGTGGTTTTGGTGGCCACCAATTGAATTTAAAGTGAGATGACGGGCCAGTTTGTATATTGGGTGTCGTGTAACGTATATGATTAACATTTTTATTTACTAATTACATTTTCATATAGAGGATGACTCTATATGTCTGTTTTTTATTCTCTTTTTCTAATTCTTCCGATTAAAGGGCCAATTATAAGTTATTACACAAAAAATCAATTCCGATAATAAGAAGATTTTTTAGATATAGGGAAGAACATTCGTTATATCTATTTTTTTTTGTTTTTTTGTTTTTGTTATCTTTTGATTGGTATTAACTAATAAACTATAATTATCAGTTTGCATTTTTCTTTGGAGAAATTTTTTGACATGAATTTTCTCCTTCGGTAAAAAAAATCATATTTGGGATGGTCGAAAATTTTGAAATTTCGCCGCTAAAACTTGACTGGATCTACCTATTACTATTGCTATTGCTGAAAATAAATTATTTTTAATTTTAAAAAATAAACCAAAATTACAAAAATACAATTATAACTTTTTATATCACTTCAATAAAAAACTTCTTCATTAATACTAGCATTGTTCTCATTGGTACTTATATCATTATTTACTTCCTCTTCTTCCACTTCATCTTGTGCTTCCTCCTCCTCATCCTCTGATTCAATGTCTGGTAAAGGAAAATTTAAAATTGCCGCAACACCCGTTAATTGATTAAGTTCTATAATTTCATTGTAATAATTAATATAATAAGTTAATAATAAATAAATATATATATATATATAAATAATTTTATACTTTATATGATTTCATTTAGTGAATGACTTACGTTCTCCTGATATATGTAAACTAGAAAATATAAGTACTTTACCACCTGTTGAACGGACTGATCCAACAAGACTAATATACTTTCTCCGAGTTTGAATATTAGCAGCTCTGATAAAAAGAATTTTTTTTATAAATATTTAGTAATGAATGGTAAAAATAATCTAAACTTGAATGAATATAAATATATATACTCACCTAAATAGTTCATCAGAAAGTAATAAAGTTCCAATTGCGCCTCTTTCTTCTGCTTTTTTAACATGTTTCCATCCATAGAAAGCTCTATCAGGATCTTCATTAAGCATTTTATAAAACTTGTCAAGAGCTGTTACTTCTTGAGCATACTTTGTGTTAGCAAGTTGACCTTGGATTGCTGAATCTTGTAATACTTCTTGAAGCGCATGTTTATGACCTGATGAACAATGTACAAGTATAAATTTTGATCGATTTTCAATTAATTGTCTTTTATCTTGTTTCTAGTTAAAACATTTTATTTTAGATTGTTTAATGGTAAATAGTTTTAAACAATAATATATATTTCTAAAAGTTTTATTGAAAATAAATCATACCACAGCCTCAGCAAAAACATATTCATAAAGTTGATCCTAAACATTTTTATATAAATTAAAAAATATAAAAATTGATATTCATTCTACAATAAATTTATAAAATATCAGTGATATACTCACCCATTTCATACCTTGACAAATCCCGGACTAGCTATTATAACAACTTTTACCACATCAAAACTTATATGTCGTTCGATGCCTTGCATAACTTGCTCAAAAAATTTTGTTAAGCCCTAAATAGAATAGAATATATATATATTATGTTTTTAATCAAGGAGAAATTATATTAATATTTGTGATCATCGAATTCAAGTCGTTGCTTACTTTTTCATAATTTTTTATGTGGCCATTTCTTTTACGTGGAATTGATTGTTCAATGCGTTGCCTTACAATAGTCATATTTTGAGTTACCAAACATATATTTGCCAATCCTGCAAAATAAAAGTATATATATTTTATTTTTTATAATACTCTTAAAATTTAATTAACAACCAATTATTTAAATGACCAACCTTCTTGCAAAACTATTGCAGCAATATCAGCTTGCTTCGTAATATCGCATGCTTCTTGGATACGTTCCAATGAAATTACATCCCATTCAGGTTTTGCTAAAGTAAAATTTCGATTCAATTCAAGATCGATCGTATGATATGATCCCATCTGAAATATATATATATATATAATTTACATACGTAAAGCATATAAATATATATTTAAAGTATCAATAATATGAATCACACTCACTTTAACATGTTTATTTTCTAATATTACTCGACCTCTGATTCTTAAAATTCCTCCTTGTGGATCAAAATCAATGTTGTTTACTGATATTCCCAAAGTTAATCTTATACGTTGAGAATCAACTGTACCAGTTGAATTTTCTCTTTGAACTCGGCTAAACAATTTTAATCAAATAAATTAGACATAAATAGAAATATTCCATAAATACACACACACACACACACATAATGTCAACTCTATTACCGTAATGTTGTTGCTTTAAGTTTATCACCAACTGTAATTAAATTATAAACATGCCACATATCTTCCATTTCCTCAGGACAAAGTGTAACACAACCCTAGGAAAAAATAGAATTTTAAAATTCAAATGGGATTTAACTAAATAATAAACAGATAAATTCAAACATATATATATATACCGAACGATCTTTTTCAATATGTTTTCCTATTAGTTTCATTTTTTTAAAATCAAGTTATTAAATAAAAATTAAAATATTTTATTTTATCATCATTTTATTCGTAAAAATAATCGGTAAAACTTCAGAAAAACTCGGCAAATTTCGAGAATTTGATGATCAACATGTTACAAACTGAAGAGTGTATACTTTTGAAGGTACCAAATAAAAGTCAAAGATTTTGAAAATTTTATTGAGATGGAACAAGCTGGAGAAGAGGTTGGATATTTCTTTAATTTTTAAGATATTAGAATATTAGAATTGATTTTTTTTTTTTAAAAAAATAGAATAATTTGGAGAAAAACAGCGAATATATAGAAGAGGAAGAGGACGAGGCGGAAGAGGAGGATAATGATGGTGAGGAGGAGGAGGAGGAAGATGAAGATGAAGGTGAAGGTGAGGGTGAAGGTGAGAGTGAAGGTGAAGGTGAGGGTGAAAGTGAAGTTGAAAGTGAAGTTGGAGATGAAGATGAAGATTCAAATGTGTCAACTAGTAGTAGTAATAATAATGAAATTAAAAGAATCCCTAAAAGATTAGCTAGAAAAAGGATTGACTATTCTGAAGAAAATTATTATAGAAAATATGAATCTGCTTTCAATAACAAGATAACGAATGATAAAACTAATAATAATAATGGCGATAATAATAATAATATTCTTCTAAATAAAATAATTCATCGCAATGTTACTGTTGATGTTAATCGTTTTCATATTAATCGTGATGATGATTACGGCGATGAAGATGTTAATGAAGATAATAATAGCGAAAACGAAAAAGATGGTGAATACATTGAGGAAGATAACAATGAAGATAAAAATGAAGGTGATGGTGGCAGTGATGGTGATAGTGAATATGTTGATGAAAATAATGAAGAAGAAGAAGATGATTATGATGATGATGATTATGGTAATAAAACGAATTTAAAAAGAAAAAGAAACGATGACTATGAAAATTATCGTAGATTTCGACCAAAAAGATTTACTAAACGAACAATTGATTATTCAGACAAAGGATATTATAGAAAATTTCAATCAGCTTTTACGAAAAAGCTATAATTACATTTTTTTATCAGTGGTATTTTATATAAATACGTGAAAAAACCAATATTTTGAGAAGCTGATAAAAAAAACGCTTTCCCTCCAGATATATATATATATATATACATAGATTATATATATTTTAAAATACCATTTAATCATTTAATCCAATAACACGCGTTCAATAAATACACCATCCATCGCTTTATACAAAATAGCTTCTGTTAAAGTTAACACTGTGTTATTTTAACTTGAAATAAAACAGCAATTCTAGAAATTTTAGGGATAGAACTTCAATTTAAAATCAAAATCAAATACTGTACTATACATGCCAACAATTTCCCATTTACTATTTTCTTACTTGCTTACTTCATTACTACCATCATAGTATCAAATGTACTTCAGAATAATGACGTCTCATTTGGGCATTCCATGTTTATGGGACGTCACTAAAAGATGTTGTTACACGGATAAATACATTCAATTCGTCATCTCAATGTATCAATGTTTAAATGAAAAAACTAGCATTAAACTCCGAAACTTAAAAGAAAAAAAAATTATAATATATAAAATACTTTTAATTTTTTTTATAAATATTATTTTTTGGTTTTAACATGGCCGATGATAGAGCTGGACCAGCTATGACCACCGTTGAAAATATTGATAAAGCTGAATCAGCCATTACATCTGAAAATATTGATAAAGCTGAATCAGCCATTACATCTGAAAATATTGATAAGGTTGAACCGGCTATCACCACCATTGAAAATATTGAAAATGAGTCTCAGCACCTTGAGGTAGAACAACAATTACAAAAAAAAGATGACAAAGTTCTTTCTTACCCTCATCATGAGATTGAAAAACACCCTCACGACCATTCTCACGACCACCCTCACGACCATTCTCACGACCACCCTCACGACCACCCTCACGACCACTCTCACGACCACCCTCACGACCACTCTCACGACCACTCTCACGACCATTCTCATGACCACGGCCACGATCATGGCCACGACCATGACTATGAACATCAGACAAATTTACCCTTTACGACTCATGCTTCAGATCAACAGCCTGATCAACAGCCTGTCAAGCCTCAAGATTATGATTTACTTGAAGCTCGAGATAAAAGAAAAGAGACCAATGATCCAGAAGTTGAGGAGGTATTGTATTTATCAAAAACAATTTAATTTGCAATATGGTTAATAAAATTTTAATTTATGACAACATGTATATAATATTTGATTTATTCATTGAAAAAGTATTTCAAAGCAAAAGAATTGTTTTTAAAAGGGAGTAAAATTGCGGAAGAAATTCCAACTGATTCTGAGGAAAAAACACTGAAAGAATATGAACAAAAAATATTGGAATCTACCAAATATCTTGTAGAAGCATTTTTAATAGATGAAAAGGCTACTGACATGTCATCTAGAATCATGAATTTGGCACAACAATATGAAAAATTATCAAAACTTCAGTGGGGAGATGAAAACGAGAAAAAAGAAAACGATGAGACGTCGACAACACATGAACCAGAATTCACAAAAGAGTAAGACTTCATTTATTGATGATGTATTTTAATAATAAAATTATTTATTAGTAAATTTTATATGTATTAAATTATAATTTAAAAAATTTTTTTTTTGGAAAAAAATTACACACACAAACACACACACACACACACACACACATATATATTTCGAAAGGTCACTTATACTAGTTATTTGGCTCCTTTACAATGGAAGACAATTTTCGTTTTGTATTCAAACTCTTAATATAGCACTGAATCAACTTGAGTCACAACTTCACCCAAGACTTTATCATCTACGTGCAATATGTCATTTTAATCTTAATGATCACAAATCTTGTATTAAAGATCTCGAACGATTGGTTTCAATTAAACCTGATTTTGTGGATGCATACAGTATTCAAGGTTCCATACATATGTCTCAAGGTGATAGAATGGAAGCAGCACGTAATTTCAAGCTTTATATTGAAAAGGCGAATAAAGACTCGATTTCTTATTCGCATGCTTTATACGCGTTGGCTGCTCTCACTATTCAGAACAACAATTCTACAACAACAGCTAGTAGTCGTAAACAAGCGTCACATAGTTTACGTAATCAGCAAGCATTAAATTATTATCAAAAGGCCAAAATAGCAGAAGAACGTTACGAGTATTTGTATGGACACCCTCCTGATATCTCAGAGGTCAAACGGACTGTAGTAACATATTTTGAACAGAAAAGTAATTATAATAATAATGCTCATCATAATAATCTTATTGATGGCATTACCACCAACAGTAATAATAATATTGATAAAGAGGAAGAGGGTTCAAAAGTAGTTGAAAAGGATTCTAAAAAAGAAGCAGATAAATTAGCACACATCTTACAACGATTACTTGTTTTATCTTCAAATGCTAATCAACAACCTCCTAACAAAGAGAAAAAATGCAATTGTTGTGGAAGTCAAACACGTAAAGATTTGAATGCCGAAGAAAAGAATACGGCATTACTTGCTTGTTCAAGTTGTTTTAGTGTGAATTATTGTTCTAAAGAATGTCAAAAAAAGGATTGGAAAAATGGACATAGAAAATTATGCCCAACATTAAAGGATTCCAAAAAAGCTTGATTTGGATGATTGTTTTTTAATTTTTATTTTTATTTTATCATTAGACTTGTTATTAATATATATATATGTTCTGTATATATACATGTTTTATTTATATATTTAATGTATAAAAGTTTTTTATTTTCTTTGTTGTTTTAAGTGAAAAAATAAATTAAAGATTTCATTTATTGTGTGTAATCTTGCATATTTTAATTATATATTAATATATAAATAGTGCAAATAATTTATGAAACATTTAAAAAATTAAAAAAGAAATTTATGCCATAAAAAAAGTAATTTATTACTCTTTTCCATTATTTTCCGATAACTCTTCGATCTGGATTTTTATTTCACATTATTTGCCGTTGTCTTTTCGTCTTTAATCAATAAATTTTTAATTTAAAAAAAAAATTAATGTAAATTTTCTAAATATATTCAAAATTCAAAAATTAAACAAACCTGCGTAACGTTTTTTATCATTTGTGGCCATTTCGTTATAAGGCTAAATTTAATATAATAATAATAATAACAAATTAGCAATTAATTTGTTTACGAGAAGATTATCGAAAGATAACAAACGAATATTCACAGCCTTTTCTTCATCATTCAAAGCCTTCCATTTTTCTCCAAGAAATTTCATGATTTCACCTGATGAACAATGGACAAATAATCCTCACATATAAGTAATAATATAAACACATTTCCAAGAACAATATAATAAGACGAATACCAAATTTTGCTTCAGGGTTTTCGGCTTTAACCTTTTCTCTATTTCCACGAACAAAAAACATATATGCGCTAAGTGCTCTTTTAGGTTCAGAAGAGCTTTTCTTGGTCTTTGTAGTGGAGGTTTTACCAGGATCGGATTTCTGTTTGGCGCCTGCTGTTGTTGTCGCCTTGCCAGATGATGATGATTTATTAGTATTGGAATTGCTAGGATTGTTAGTGGCAGCAGCTGAATTTTTAGGTTGTCTTGGCATTTTTGTAAAAGTTGATATATTTTATTTTTTTTGTGCGTGTATTAAATTATAACGCGTATATTTATTTATACTGAAAGGTTTGTTTTAAGAAAAGGAAAAAAGAAACTTAATAATGAAGTTTGTATATAATAGTTTATTACTAATGCTATTTTAAACAAAATAAACAAACTCCGATCGATAAATATGATGATGTATTAAAAATTAAAAATTGGAAAAGAACAATAATAAAGTAATCGAAAGGTAGAGAGTTTTTGCTGCCATTAATAAGAAGATGACCATTTTTTAATTTTTAAGGATGCATTACTGCTGATTTATTTTATAGTGAAATATACCTAGTCCCTACAACTTTCTGCACCACAACGACAGTTTTGAGAAAAAATTTACAATCAAAAATTAGTCTAATTAAATCAAAATTTATGTCATACATATGTAAACTCGATAAGTCGGTCATGTGGGGGTGAGCTCATATGACTGACTTATCGAGTAAACAGACTTATCGAATTGAATTACTTAATTCGTGTTCCACGAATAAAGGAAAGAACTTAATTAGTGCCGATCGGGGCAAAAAATTTTATTTTCATATTAAAATTAATATGGTTGATTTTTTGGCCCCCACAAAAAGTCACGCATTTATTATGTTACATATATTATCTTTTATATCCAACTATGTTAAACAAACGTGAAATATTATATTTACTTATGAAAATATGAGCTGTTAAATTTGTCAATTCCCTGTTATTTAACCAGCGGTCCTGGATTATGGGTATAAAATTCATATTTTTACATATATAAATTATTGGAAAACATAAGAATGTGCGTCAAAAAATAAATATAAAACATTTTAATATCAACAAGGTTAAAAAATAACTTTAAAACTCAAAATGTTGAATTTCTCCACAACAAAACCTTGATCTTTTTATAAAATAATTTCGGGATGCAATTATAGTAAGCAAGAATGAATTTTTAGAATGTCATTGATTTTTATTTTGGTTTTCTTCTAAAATTTTCTGTGCCATTGATTTTTTATGAGAAGCAGCAAAACGACTTATCCATCCTTCAATTGTTTTGATTGTTGGCAACTCTTCGGATGTAGGCTCACCAAGTTTTACACGCTCTTCCAATTCTTCTAGCATATCTTTTGCAGAAAATCATTGACTTCTATTCATATTACCAGAAAGAAAATATATTTGCAGGTATTCCTTGACTTTATCACCAATTTGTTTTCCACCCCCTTTTTTTCCATAAATTTGATTTTCCTTCAAGGCCCATCCTATCACAAAATAATCAACTCTATTGGCAAAGTAACATAGTGTCAGTAAACTTGTTTTTTTAAGGTGAGTTTAAAGGAAAAATAATTTTATTTTTTAAATGATTCTTACTCGATTATATCATTATTATTATCAATTTTTCCCACATTTTCACTAAGATTTGATTCTGATTTACGTTTTTTTACATCCCTCTCATTCATATCATTTATAGCATCAGTCTCTTGTGGAATTGAATTTGTTGCCTCTACAAAAAAAATATAATATTTATTAACAATCTACAAATACAAATACATGTTCAGATATGTAAATTCATACCTGTAATTTTCATTTTTGTTTCATTATCAATTGCTTCTCGCAAAAGAGCCACTAATTCAACACGACTACTATTATTATCAATTTCCAGATTATATTTTATCATTTCTTCTTTGATTTTACTAATAGACCACCGACTGGAATTAGAGGCTATGTTTATTTATAATATTTTATTAGTAAAAGGATCAATATTTTTTACATTTGGGTAACTACTTACTATTGTTGCTTGGCATTGGAATTATCCATTTAGAATCTGGAATGGTATGATCAGATAATGTTGGAGTTGGTTTTTCTTGCTTTTGAATTATGGCTGGAGAAAAATATTTCCACTTTCCAAAATTTGGTAAAGAACGAGCACAAATATATCCTGCATATTCACCCTCAACAGGCCACCGAAATTCAAACCAATTTGATATTCCAGGTAAAGATGTTTTTTTTTTCTTTTCAGAACTTCTGTTTGGCTCAATATTAGCTATTGATGTACCACAAATTCCTTTTGCTGCAGATACAATATCTTCACCTCCTGTTACATCATAACCCAATCTCACATATTTTTTTATGGAATGAAATAATAATTTATGGTGTCATCAAAGGTAAATTAATTTTCAAAAAAAAAAATAATAATACATGCCTGTGCATGGTGTGAGTCAATTGTTGTCTTTGCTTCTCCTGGTTCCAGGAAGATCCACTGACGTACTTCTACATTATACCATTCTTTCCAATTACTGATTGTTGTCATAAGTTCTGAACAATGGTAATGAGCACCATTATCAGATAATACTTTAATCCAAGATGGTTTTTTTTTTAGTGTATTAAAAACAGCATCAAAAGCAGAAGCTGTAAACCAAGCATCTTGAGTTGTATCAGAAGACCAATGGTCAAATGCTTGTATATTTATTTTATCTGAATCATCTTCTTTTCCATAAACTAACATAGTATGTAATGTCCACCCTTTCTTCCCAAAAAATTCAGATTTTATTTCACGTGCAGATTTTGGCAACACCCTCATTTTATAATCTACAACTACAATTGCTCCATCCTTATCCAAAGTTAGTATTGCTGCATTGAACTGAGCATTCAAGTAAGTTTTTCTTGCTTGGTGGGACCAATAATATTGCAATTTTTTACGGTTCTCTGATAAAATAACTGTTTCCTCAGGTAGCAATGTTACTAATGTTGCAAATAAATTTTCTAGTTTTTTGCATTCAGCGCAGGTTTCCAGATGTAATTGTGAACATTGTCCAAATGCATAAGGGAGACAATGTTGAATGCAATCCACATGATAAGAATTACCTAATGAATCAATTCTTAACTCTTTTCCATATCCAAATTTTAAATGGCGTTGGGATAAATCAATTTCATCAATCAAAGTTCTCTACAATTCATATAATTCATTAAGTTTTAGTGCATATGAAACATTATCAGGTGAAAATATAATATTTTTAAATTCAAGGTATTCATTTTTTTATCTTTTTTAATAATAAAATTATAATTTTATTAAATATGATCTTTTCGTTAAAAAACATTTACCATAGGTTTTCTAAAAAATTTTAATGGCAAAAATGGAGATGTAATCTTAAAATTCCAATATAAGAATGACAGTTACAAGGATAAAGTTTGAGTAGCAATGGTTGCCAAACCTAAAGAATCTTTGTATGCCTTAGATTAATCAAGTTTGAAAATAATTCAAAAACTTCAAATTTTCCAGCAACTTGTAATTCTTAAATTGAAATTTTCAAAGATATATGCATCTCTCTCTGTTGTTTTAATAAAAGGACCATATTTAGTGTAGAGATGCCTTCAAGATTCAAAAATCAAAGGTAACTCTAATGAATTATAATTTTCTGAAATGAATACCTCAAATTTTCTGTCCATTTATACTAACTTTTTGATCATTACTCCTAATTTTTGTTCTCACTAACTCTTGGATATTAGAAAATACATTATAACCATACTCATTACATGTTGCACACAATCCACCCAAATCTTCTCAATACTTGAATTGACCATTTTGCAAACGAGCCATGAAGGTAGATCTTTTTATGCCATTTGGGTAGAGTTCAAGGTATTTGTTCCATAATGATATTTTATTTTCTTTGAGGTAAAGGATAGGCAATCCTGTTTTTTCATCAACCTTGTATGAACTAATATTTACATTATTCTTGTCTGAAAAAAATACCTGAAATTGATCCAACATTTCATTTGTCAAGCGAGTCCTTGTAATTTTTGGTTTATCAAAACATGGACACCCTGGGCCATTTACAATTGCATAAGTTCTGGCACGGGAAATGAAACCTAAAAAATAAAAATTTATGAATAAGGCTATTTTAGGAAAGTTATATTGATTTTAAACAAATAAAATTTGTTTGCTTTTATGCAAATAGCTTTGATTTTGTTATCACATACATTTAAATTCTTCTGTAGTTCATCATAGGTGAATTGGTCAGCAATTGTGGATAAAGTATGGTTTTTCCCATCATAACCACGTTTGTTTTCATCAAGAGAATGTTGAAAACAATACCAAAATTCATTACTTACATCAGGAACATCAGAAGGATTTGGATTGAGAAAACTTTTTTCATAGAGCATCTTCATTATATTCTTATCATTAGAAGGGTCAAAGGCTCGTGTCCAAAATTCATACTATAATAATAATTTAAAAAAATAATATCCCATTAAAATTAGAAATCAATTAGGTCATAAATTATTAGTTTAATTACATTTAACTTCTCCTTTTCAAAGGGTGATATCTCTGTGCATCCAGTAGCTTTCAACATAGCTCGCCATGCTGCTATTTCATGCACATTGAACACATGGTTTGTAGGATAAAAGTTTTGTAAAGCCATTTTCAATTCAATAATTGTGCTTTGATTTTTCCATGTATCAAAAAAATAGAACCAATTAACATTTGCAATTGTCCTTTTTTTTAAATGATAATTATAAATTTGATACATGATATCTTCATTATTCCAAAATGTTGGATCACAACTTGGAATTTGCTGCTTAGCCAAATTTTGAAGTGTCATCTTATGTTCTAATCCAAAAAGGGCTTTCCCATTTATTTTTTTCATAAACCCTGTTTGTTCCCAAACTTCAACTGGTGTCAAGCCAACAAAACTTTCAAATAAGATATTTTTTTGATAAATATCTATATGGAACCCATCTTGATCAATAAATTGAACAAATAATGATCTCTGCTTTTTATACTTGCCTACAAAAGATGATGTGTATCCTACTCCTGCTTCATTTACATCTTTACCAGAAATTCCCAATGCCGTAATATAAATTTGAAATTTGTCTACATTAATCACAAATGGACGAAATTGCACACCTTCCAATGATGCTTTTAAATTGATTTCTTGTTCCCAACCTAATACTAATGGGCCAGAATATTTGGTGTTTGTGGATGGATTCAATTGTTTATATAAAGAAGTAATTGCTTTGCTAGAAGAATCTTCAACATCACTAAACTCATTTCCAGTATAACTTCTAAAACCAGGGCGTAATTTATCAGTTCTGTTACCTTCTAATACTTGTGTATAATATCTTTTGGTATTTATTTCAATAGCAGTTTGCCAACCAACATGTATTGGATAAAGAAATGCACCACTAGTTAAATCAATATCACCTCTTGTGGTCCACCAATGAATTGCATTGATACCATAGTGTAAATTGGGTAAAATTGAGCCAATAGCTATAAGTTTTACATTAAAAATTGGTCGTTTGCTCATTTTTAAATTTTAGAAATGAGAAGCAGTTAAAGATATTAATATTAGTATTAATATTAATATTAATATGAATTTTATCCCGAATTTTTATTATGCAGATCTTTTCACGTTTTTTGTTGTTTGAAACTTTAAAAGAAAATAACTCAGAATTTTATTATGCAAAGTGGATATAGTTTCTAAGCCAGAAATGTTCTACATAAAAAATTACATATAAGTGTTGTATTAAATCAAAATTTCTTCACAAGCTAAAAACAAACCGATCTGGCTCTCATATATATATTATGTAATTTTAGAGCTATTTCTATAAATTTAAATTAGAAAGATAGCCAGGAACTCGGAGATTTATTTAGTAAAATTTAAAGTAGAAATTTAGGTATAAAATACTGTGTTATTTCCACAGCGGCTCCAGATTATGGACACTAATAGATTTTACTATGATACTTATCCCCGAATTTTACTATGTTGATCCTTTCCTTCATTGATGGATCACGAATTAAAATTCTTTTGTGCTAATTTAGGATCCCATCTTTCTTTGCTTATACATAATCTATTGGTTCTCTCTTTTTGCTTGAATGATGCCAAATTGGGTAATGGGGTAACAGCAAATATCAGAATCTGATTATTATTTAAAAAAATAATCAAGGTATTAGCATACTGATAAGTTAATAATATTCTTAGTATTTTTATCATATAATCTAAAAGCCTATTAGTAAATATTGAAAGTGCTGATATTTATCAGATATTCTTTTAAAATTAATCCTTTTTTTAGTTAATTATTGGCTTAGTTTAATAAACCGATAACTCTTTATATTGTAATTAAATCATTTCTAAATCTTTTTGTGCTAAAATAATATCATAATCTTGAGCAGCAGTTAGGTTTCTATTCAAATAAAGTTTACTAAATAAAACAAATAATTTGAGTAAAAAAATAATTTGAGCAAAAATGAATAAAACGAATAATTAATTAATAAAATGAATAAAAACAAATAAGCGTACAGTCAGAACTTGTTAAAACAATGCTTTGATAAACTGAATATACAAAATAAGCCAATGTTGTTTTATTATCTACCTATCAAATTTACCTCAATAAGCTGATTTTATTAAGGTTTTTTAAATCGAAAAAAAATTATTTTTTTTTTGAAAATATTGACTTTGGTTTAACAAGTTCTGACTGTATCATGAATAGAAACAAACCATGCATTAATACCAAAATCAAAAAACAACAATAAACAAACAAACAAATAGCTTTTATTGCGAAATAATTAATTTTGTTCCTTTGGTGGTGTTAATGATTGAATCAACCACACAAGCAGTGGTCAATTTAAACAGCATTGTTTTTAAAGAAAATAATATTATTAAATGTATAAAGTTTAATGATTTTTAATGTTGCAAATTTTTTTGATGTCAATCTCAAAATCAATCATGTTTATATACTTTAAAGTTTCTTTATTACTTTTTTTGATAAATAATAAATTTATCCTTTGTTTATTTATTTTAGTAGATTCAAATAGATTTTATTAAATCAAAATGGTACACTACAGCAAAGTTTAAGAGAACCCAAGTGTATCAATTACACAAAAACACACTATTAAGTTAATTTATTACAAAGTCACTTTTAAAATACAGCGAATTCTTGTTCCTTATATACATGTTTAATTAATTAATGTCCCAGTCTGGGCGAAATGTCCCATTTGGGATTATTGCCATTAATTCCTTCCAAATAAATAATGCGAAATATCAAAATAATTTAACAATTAATAAATATGGAATGTAACACAAATACAAATATTTTAATATACTGTATATAAACAAGTTTTTAAACGAAAACGTGACAGTGAGCTTCGTGCCTTTTACTCACACAACGACATCACTCAGGTCAAGACTAGTCTATTTTATTAATTCAAAAAAATATAAATAGGATGGCCGTCCCAACATTTTTGTTTTGTTTTTTTCGTAGAGAAATTCCTCTCAGGCAAGGATGTAAGACATTCGATTATAAATTTTTTTTTTTACTATGTAAAATTCGAATTTTACTATCATCTACTATTACTATTACTATTACTATAGATCAGTAATTTTTTTCTTTTTTATGTAAAAATATGTAATAAATGGATCACAGCATAAGATTATAAATAACGATATTCTTATTTTTTTTCCTTTTTAAATATATATACCAATAATAATCACTCTTAATTCGATCCAATTAAATTCAATTAAAATTTCAAATATATTTGTAAAACTAAAGATAATATACATATATAGAAGAAAGGTTCATAGTTTTTTATGCAAACAATTTCCTTATTTGTATTTCTTTGGTCAAGATTGTCAAGTTTTTTCATAACGAAATGAACACAGACTTTCCATCCAAACTTAACATAGCGGGCTTTCCCTGTGATTGGCTTATTTCATTTTGTGTAAAATGACGATCATTACCAAAATAAATTTTT
>CAUDNR010002657.1:69220-79308 GCA_958430865.1 Entrophospora sp. SA101 | reverse complement strand
ATATCTATAGTGTTGGGATGTTAATGTGGGAAATATTTGCAGGTCATCCACCATTTGATGATAGAGCTCACAATCATTGTTTAATTTTTGATATATGTGAAGGTTTGCGACCACCAATATTGTCTGAATACTATGTGCAAATGATGCAGAGGTGTTGGGATGTGAATCCATCAAAAAGACCAACTAGTAAAGAGCTTTATGATTTTTCTGAAAACAAACTTCAAGAAATTATTAAGAATAATGATAGTAATAATGCTATCAGTAGTGGTAGTGGTGCTTTGCAACAAGCACACAAATCACATCCAGATGCATATCATAAATGTAGAATCTTAGATGAAGAGATTGCTAAATCTAAAAGCTTAAAAATTTATACAAGTAATAGTTCATTAAATAATCTTGATTGTAACTCTTTTCTCTAAATGTTAACCAAGGTGAATAAAATTTTCATTATTAATTAATTGGAAATCACTACCCATTACTAACAATATTTTTTAATTAATAAATATTAGACTCTAGTAATAATAGTAAGAAAGAATTGATGAATGATTAATTTAAATTTAATCTCCACTATAAATTTATTCATTATAATTATTTATCTTTTTCTTTTTAATCT
Source organism: Entrophospora sp. SA101 (assembly GCA_958430865.1). Lineage (NCBI taxonomy): Eukaryota > Fungi > Glomeromycota > Glomeromycetes > Entrophosporales > Entrophosporaceae > Entrophospora > Entrophospora sp. SA101. The sequence continues at coordinate 78,695 of CAUDNR010002657.1, read as the reverse complement.
CTTATAATAATATTGAAATAATAAACTTTTGGTTCTTGTTAAACGGTGGCACTGCAAGGTATCATTTCAGTTAATTAATAATTATGGCCTAACTTTGGGCAACTCTTGTCAGTTAAATTGTTTTGCAAATAAACCAAAATGTAGTGGTCGTATCCGCCAAATGATATTCACCAATTATTCACCAATTATTCACCAATTATTCACCAATTATTCACCAATTATCCAGATAATCAACAGATACAACCACTAGTTTTATTCATTTAATTCATTTAATTCATTTTATTTGTTTTTATTCAAATTACTATTATTCATTTTATTTAAATTATTTTTTACTCAAATTGTTTATTTTATTCAAGTAAACCTTAATTGAATAGAAACCTAACTACTGCTCAAGATTATGATATTATTTTAACACAAAAAGTTTAGCCAATAATTTAATTACAATATAAAAGAGTTATTGGTTTATTAAACTAAGCCAATAATTAACTAAAAAAGAATTAATTTTAAAAGGATATCTAATAAATATTGGCACTTTCAACATTTACTAGTAGACTTTTAGACTATATGATAAAAATACCAAGAATATTATTAACTTATCAGTATGCTAATACCAAAATTATTTTTTTAAAGAATAATCAGATTATGATATTTGCTGAATACCCCATTACCCAATTTGGCATCATTCAACCAGTAAAAAGAGAACCAATAGATTATATATAAGCAAAGAAAGATGGGACCCTAAATTAGCACAAAAGAATTTTAAATCGTGCACAAACATGACAGCTTGATTGACACAATGGTACAGTCTTGCACTCTTGGAATTTTTTTATTGTATAATTAATTTACATATACCTTTAATAAAACAAACAAGACTTAGCTATTTAATCATTTCCTTGTATGTGAATGCCTTCCATCCAACAAATATTCGTGATTATTATTCAATATGTTTGATATCATCATTGACATAACAAACAATTGCATCACACAGGTAGTAATAATACCAAGGCCATGCAAAAATGAAACTCTTAATAATATATGCCTACCCAGATCTCTGGAGTGCTCAAGAATAAATAAATAAATAGGGAGGATCAAAAAAAAAAAAAAAAATTCCCTTCCCATTGTATAGTTCCTTAAAATGAATAATAAATCTGATATTGATCACAGGTGTCAGATTTAATTGAAATTTCCTGTCACCAACATGGAATAAGGTGTTCTCACACCTCCTCATAACCATGGAATTTTTCCACAGGTGAGGTAATCCAAACATGTTGGAAGGCTTTGGACAAAACTTTTCTTATCTTCCCTCAGACCAGGCTTGGTTGTTTCTGTATGAGCATTAATCACTGATGCAGATCAGCATTTGTGTGATGATTGCTGTGTGTTATTCCTCTCTAAAATAAAGTTGGTGTCTGCAACCTGGCATGAAATTCTGCAACTTGGGAGGTTGCAACCTGGGAAGTTGCTGTTTTGGATTTTCCCTGAATTCAGAGTTATAAGTCCTGGTTTGCTGTCTTGTTAGTGGCATGCCTGCTCACTAACAACCCTACCCATGTTTAAACAACAAATTCAGTTGGTCAAATAAAAATTAGAGAAATAGAAAATTTATGAATCAATTTATGCATAACATACCAAACAAAATCTGATCCATTTTATTTTACAGCTTTTTCCTTGGTACTAGTGATCATGGTGATTATCACAATAGGAGTGGACAGGGTTGAGCTGCCACCTTGATACTTGTGAGATACATGCTCTCATTGAGCTACACTCCTTTATTAAGCTAGGATGGGTTATATGGGCAAAAGTTCCCACTTTAAAAAACAACAAATTCAGTTGGTCAAATAAAAATTAAAGAGAAACAGAAATTTTGGGAAAATGATTAATTTATACAAAACATACCAAAATCCAAACCATTTTATGACTTTTTCTCATTGGCCACATAGATGTATATAATCATGCAATAATTTTAACCTACGGGACAGAGGACTGATTGGGCAAAAACCCATATAATTCCCTACCCAAAATTATAAATTGGTTAGTATCAGAGAATGGAGAATTTAGGAAAATGATTATACAAAACAAACACTATTTTACAACTTTCCTCTTAACATCAGAGCCCAAATGCAATTTCAGGACCACCAACCCTGCTCTGAATTGCATACTGTGCTTGAAACGAGCTGCAGATTCTCTTAATATTCCTCCAGAGTTGCGATAGCTTGGCCACAGTGCCACCCTTACCCTAGAGGCGGGATCATTGCAGGCAACTTTTCGGCTAGCGTGCCAGCAGCCTTCTCTGGTCTGGGAAGATTAGTGAAAGCGTCATTGACGATTGATGCAGTCTCGGTAAACTCCAGAGCCACGTACCCCCCTGGAATTCGGTTGCATCGTTGTATCTCAGGGCAAGCTAGTCAGATTAGCCTTATGTACTCAAGGAACGAGTGAATGACTGTAATGTGTTCAAGGTAGCGTGCGTGCTTCAACACCTGCCAATTTCCGATAATCAAATGTTGCATATTTGAAATGTTTCTTTTTAAATGGTGTGCTGCCTTGACACCTTGTAATAATAATATAATAATATTATTAATATTAATATTGATTACGAAAAGCAAAATATTATCAATGAAAATCTTGTAATTACCCAACAATGATCTGCTCCGCGTTTTGATTTCCAATTAAAATGTTTATAAACCAAAAAAGATACTACATTATATCAATACAAGTAAAAAAAATAGTACCTCTGATTAGTTATTAACACATTTTCTTTAGGAGACCCAAAACCAAACCAAACAACAACACTCACGTTTTGTCACCTTGGGCTCTGTCAAAAAATAAATTGTTTTTTGTTTTTCCAAAAAAAAAAAACCAATCAATCAATTCGCGTCTGTCCTACCAGAAAAAAAAAACCAATAGGATAAATAGTTAGTGTGTACGCGTCGATCAAATAACAAACTTATTTTTTAAAAAATCATGCCACGTAATAACAAAGAAACTGAAAAAAAAAGAAGCAAAGACCATAATCGCGATGAATACTTTGGGTAAGTGTTTTAAGGATGGTGGTGGTGGTTATCGCCCGCCACCTGTCGTTACTCTAGTTTATTTAAAAAAAAGGAACGGTAGTAGCAATCATTGTTATTTAAACTTTTGACCTATATATAACTTTATCCTTTTTTGTTTACTTGGTGTTAGTGCGAATGGAAAGAACAAAGAAAATGATGACGTAAAAGTATATATTCCAATTATTAATATTTAGTGCAAACATTATTAAATATAAAAATAAAACATTTTTTTTACGCACAATTATTCTCCACAACAATTCTTTTAGGAACGGAGGATAAAAGAACTAGAAAAAGAAGTTGCCATCTTAAAGCGAAAATCAAGACTAAAGGATATAGGTGATGAACAAATCATGTAAATAAAAAAATAAAAAATACTTTCACTCATTTCATTTATATATTTACAAATTATTTAGAGAACACTTATAAGGATAATGTTTGTAAAGACTTAACGTTGCCTAACCAAACACAATTATCGATCGATACTGATAATAAGAGATGGAGACGTATTTTAAGAGACGCAACGATTTTATCTTGTGATGAATTTTGGTTTGAAAAACCAAAAAACATCACAGTACCTGATAATTTATTTATGATCAAAAAACATTTTGATGGCGAATTGAGGTTACAAGATTATTTTGAAGAGCAGTTGTCTATTCTCAATCCGCAAATGAAGTTTGTTAAATTTGAACGTACCAAAAATAATCATTATTTACGAGGGTACGCGCCAGATATATCATTCGCACGAAAAGGTCTAAAGGTGAACTCCAATAACGTTCTATTCATTATAGAATTAAAAAAAACTGGCGGAAATTTACTAAGTGGTGACCTACTCCAGGTGTACAACTATGGATGTTGTATATTGGATGAGCAAAAATCAAGAGATCACGCGACGTTTGCAATAAGTAATGGTTTATATATAAATTTTTTTCGTATATATAGAGACAAAAAATTAGACGCAATCGAAAATTTAATTTTACACGACGATTATGGTGCTCATCCAGGATTAGAACTTTTAATAAGTGTGATTTCGTCACCAGTGTGTAAATATTAAAAGAATATGATGATAAATTTAAAAATATTGTTATAAAAGCACAAAAACTTAATGATGGAATGGAAGAAGAATTATCATCAACAATTGATGAATATGGTCTTTCTGCAATTATTGAATTTGATTGTTGTAAAATATTAAATAATGATGATTTAATTATATATACAGATTATTTTATACACATTTTATCAGTTAACAACAAAAATTCTAAAATATTTACAAAGTTCATAATCCTGAGGAATGATATTGAGAATATAATATTTTATTTAATAAATTACATATATCGTTATATATCGCATAAAAATAAATTATTCATAAAAGTTAACGGATACATTTTTACATTTTACTATCTTTAATTTTAATCCCTGAAATTCTGATAATACTGATGTTCACTTTGTCTGGTTTTGTTGCAGCATACCCCATATAAAAGAAAATTCAGTTAAAGTTTTACAATTAATTTATGCCAATGAAAAATTTAAAGAATTTAAAAAAATCTATTTAGAAAAATTTTGTGAATATAGTGAAAAACTATTTGAGTCAAATGAATTTAAATCATTGAAAAAACCAATTCTATTAGAAATTCTCAAAAGAGATGATTTTTCAGTTAAAGAGATGGTTATTTGGGAAAACATTCTTAAGTGGGGATTAGAAAAACATCCAGAAATCAACAATATCAATGTTGAAGATTGGTCATCACAAAATTTTGTTGATTTGGGTAACACATTAAAAGAGTTTTTTTCTCTAATAAGATTTCAGGATATCTCTAAAAAGGATTTTGTTGATAATATTGAACCATATCATATGCTACTTCCTAGAACTTTATGGAAAGCCCTTTTACAATATCATATGTTTCCTGATAGTCAACAAACTTTGAATTTATTACCATCAAGAATTTTAAAATTGAATTCAACACTTGAATCATTGACAATCAACCAAAATCTTACATTGCTTTTTGCAAGTTGGATTGATAGAAAAAGCCCACCATATATCTCATTCAAAGAAGTCAAATATGAATTTAAACTTCTATATCATAGCACTAGAGAAGGTTTTGATGGAGAAATATTTCATCAAAATTGTGGTAATATCAACAAAACTCTTGTAGTTGGCAAAATACGAAATTCAGAGCAAATAGTTGGTGGATATAACCCACTTAGTTGGAATGGAACTGGTGTATATAAAAATACAACTGAAAGCTTTATTTTTAATATTAGTGATAGAAATGATATTAGCACTGCACAATTTTAGTTATGTTGTCAAAAGTAAATATGCAATTTATTGTAAAACTAATTTTCTTGGTTTTGGTAGTGGCTGTGATCTTTATTTTAATGCATATGGTAGAGTTGGTGGTAAAAATGTTGCTTATAATAACATCAAGATAGTAGACAATGATGAATTTGATGAATTCGAAGTTTTTCAAATAATTTAATGTTATTATTTTTATTTTATTCTGTTATCATCTACCAATGTATTATTTAATAATATTAAATAAAAATATATATTGTTGGCTTAAATCTTTACTAGTTGTTATGTATAAATTCGACTATAACGTTGTGCTCACATAGCTGTAAACTCGAGTTTTATCTTGATTGCTTGAAAGCGGACATGGATGTCGTGGCCGAATGTAGAAATATTGAGTTCCTTGCACCAAAAGACCTGAGAGACATATCTTTATGTTCGTTGTTGGTGTGCCCTATTTATATGTTTCGAATTTGATTGTGTGAATGTGTAATACGTAAAAAACAAAATCTCACTTTGCGTTCTCACTCGTAAACCTGTTGAAAAAAATTTACTCTTAGTGTTAGTTGCTAAACCGATTAATTTGAATTAATAAAAATGGTTTGATATAATAATAAAAAATTATCAATCAATAATAAAAGACTATTATTCGAATTATAATAAAAATGATATAATAATAATATGTGTGTTCTCCCATCATTATCAAAAAAACTTTTATAAAATTAAAAAATGACATCTTTGTTCACCTCAATAAATAACTCACCACTAGGTCTGCTACATGTAGAATTAGTAATTCAAATATTACGAAAGATAAAATGTCTTTAATCGTTGGTAGGGTTATGATGAAATTAATGTAATGCGAACAAACAGGGTTTTTTTTATTTTAGTTTTAATATCAATGATAATGTATAATAAAATGTCATTTATTTTTTCCAAAGCTTACAATCATACATAGAACGCACTCCTTTAAATATTCCATCAACTTCTAATACTTATCAATATACGATCGCCACCATTAGGAGTTTTTCATCATCGCCTGGAAGTCAGTTGATAATGAGAGCATCTTTCCTCTAAAAAGAGATGTCAATAATGGTGTCACAGAAAGAGCAAATAGTACAAAAGTTCTTTGTAAATTCAAAAATAGCAAGGGTTCACAAATGTGAAGGCTGCAATAAAAAGAGATTCAGTAATTTCAGCTGTTGGAGAAGTTGGAAATCGTCAAAACAATTTGGTTATCCTGTGTGAGTGTATTGAGTGGATTATCATAAAGAGTAGTAGTGAAACTAGAATGATGCTTGCAGAGAAACAGTTGCCGAAAAAAGACGCAGCTTCGAATCAGTAGTTAACGAGTTCGAGGATAGTTCAAAAATAAATATCAGGCGTGGAGATGAAACAAAGATGTCCTTTTATCTAGTCGGGTGTTTGCATTCTGTTTTGAAAGTTTTATTTTAATCAAAAATAATGTTCTTTTGCAATTTATAAAGACAAATGACAGAACCGAATGTGGAATCATTGAGTTCATTGCTAGATGATAATTATTGTATGTTGTGTTGTAATCTCTTTATCAATTCATGAATATTGAAATCCCGTTATTTTAGGAGATGGTTGGTTCACTAATAATAATATTTTTTTTTAAATTTAGAGGATGATCAACTGTCAATGATGATGAAGAGATTAATAATGAAGAGGATATATATATCATAAATAAAATATTGCAATAAGAGTTAATAAATTTATTAGTATATCTATATCCCAAATAGCACAATAAAGATAATAATATGCTATCTGATACAATAGCAAGGGAGACTGATTATGAATTTCTTATTTAAATAGTCCTAGAATTCCAAACTCGCCTTTTTTTGTTTACTCTTTTTTAACAAGTGTGGATCAAAACATGTTTGCGTTAGAATTTGATTTTGATTGTGTGAAAACGGACGATTTGGTCATAGTGTTAGGGGAGTATTAGTATTAGTATGCAAAGTCGAACAAAGTGTACAAATAGAATTCTATAAGAAAAATTTCTGGCAAAACGAATGATTTTAATATTTTTTTAATTATTCTGCAAATATTATGACACTCAAAGTTTGTCCAGCCAATCTCTAGAGAATTCACTAATATACGATTATTGATTTATTAATTATTAGCAAACCATTCAGAAGATGGTTTTTCGTATCTGAAGGTGTACTTAGTATGAATCTTTAAACTAAGAGAATATTTCGCTGAGTTTTCAATAAAACAATTTAAACAAAATATAAACATGAATTAAAATTTATAATTTTCCTTCGCCTATTTTAAATGATGAAAAATGACTTTTGGAATAACTTTTGACATATTGGTAATACATAATTTGTATACACACACATTAAACCCTCTACTTGTAAGTGCTTTAGACATAAATTTTTGGTTATGCTCATGAACTGGCTACCTTTTTTTAAAGGAAAGATTTAAGAGTAACTTCAAAAAATTATTATTCTTTATTTTACATGTTGAGCTAACATTATTTTTATGTATCAAATATATATAATTTAAACCTCTATCTACTTATGAATTTTAGATAATATCATTTGGTCAAAAATTTGTTGAGTTATCTCAAATAAATACCTACAGTCAAATCATTCTTGAGGCAAGAAAATTTCAAATACTTATTATATGCATACAATAAGAGCTACCACGCAACAAAATTGTCAACAAAAGAAAATAATGAAGAAAAACGTCTAAAGAAATCTTCTATAATTGTGGTATATATAGTAAACCTCCATTGATACTTTAAAACATAATTTTTTTTCATTATTGAATTTTTTTTGGCTGTTTAGTGTTTAAAAATAGAAATCATTGTACTAATAATTTAGATATAATTTTTTCAACCTTTATTTTCATTCCACAAAAAAAGAACAATAATTTTGTAATATGCAATAATCAATAATTTATACATAAATAATTAAAAGAAAATAACCTTTACAAGCAAACAAAAAAAAAATTTTATAAAGTATGTTTTCTGTTATTTTAAGTATATAAATTGTTAATTATTTTTTCGCAAAGAAAAAAAAAAGTTGAATTTTTACATATTTGATATTTTCATCAATGTATTGATTTATTGGCCGATTTTTACCTGAATCCTTTTTATTGAAAAAAATACGGACCAAATCGGACCAAATTTGATTGGTATCAATCATCAATCGAATATTCGACCGTGGTCGAATGACAGATCCAGTGATTTGTTGACTGCAGTTTGCAGATCTATAGAATTTGTTTTTTAAAATAAGTGTTTCAACAAATACAAAAAGTGTATTAAGTACTGGTTCAAGTGTTTCAAGATTAGAAAATATTTCTAATTCGGTGATATGGGATTTGCAATCTATTACTCCAAAATTGAAACGAAAAGCTGATATCCAAACAAAATATGCAAAGCAACTATCTAAAGAAGGTATAGATACTTTTTGTCAATTGCTTCTTCATGCAACAATTTCATGTGGATGGTCTTTTAATTGGGTAGAGGATCAGAAAGTAATTGATTTATAAATCTTGGAATTACTTTACCAAGTAAATCACTATAACTATTTAATGTTGTAAGGCAAGATGAAATTCTGAAATTGGTTTGATGACTGGAAAAATATTGTTAAACAATAGCTTCTGATGGAAGAAGTTTGGTTTGGGGTGGCAACAATATTTCAACTGAAAGATAAAGAGAAATTGGGTGCGATGAATACATTGAAACTTGGTTAGATGAAGTTAGAAAAATTATATAAAAATAAATACAGTGATCACTGATTCTGCTAGTGGTTTTATTGCAGCAAGATATTGTCATTTTCAAAAAATTATATAATTAATGTTAAATGTTGCATGTGAAACTCAAATTTCCCTTTTATGAATTTGAAACGCAACATTTACATTTATTTTTATTTTTATTTTTATTTCATTCTTTTATTTTCATTTTTTTTAATTGTTGGATTTATTATTTAAAGTTTTGCATTTTAATACAATAAATACATATGTAAACTCGATAAGTCGGTCATGTCGGGGCAGACTCCTGTGACCGACTTATTGAGAGAATCGACTTATCAAATTTCACGTGATTTTTAATTTATTAAAATAAAAAATGTTAACATTGAAAATATATAATATATATAATAATAAACAT
>CAUDNR010002657.1:56884-67009 GCA_958430865.1 Entrophospora sp. SA101 | reverse complement strand
ATGATTACCTCAGATCATGATCGTCGGCCGTTATAGACAACATATAAAACATATGAGAGAATTTTCAGAGGCTGGCCATTATACGCTATAGGAAATTTAATTAAGAAACCGCTATAGAGTAAGGTTTTTATATAGTAAAAATTTGGTTTCTGGTTTACAGTGCATTATAGAATGGAGGCCGTTATAGAGGGAGCCGTTATAGAGAGAGTGAATTGTACTAATACTATGAGTCATTATTACAAATAATTTGATTAATAATTTGAAGTAAATAATTATGTCATAAAATAGGTTAAAATAGAAATGATGTAATGATCTACACGTGTAACATGACGTAATGTGAGTCGCAGCTGTTACACAAAATATTGAGATAAAAATAGAAAATGATGTTATTATCACGTGACTACCACAGTAAGTTGGTTCTGATTTATCATCATGCTCGGGACTTCCTCAGTCCCCGTTTACATCTCACACTACCAAATACTGGGAATTTAACAAAAGACTTCCAATTTATTTGCTGATTAGCACCATAATATGCAGCAGTTTCAATTCTTTTCCTGGTGTTCACTCCTGATATTGAAAACATCTTTTCATGGCTAGCATATTTTTCACTTTCTATTTCTGTTTTGTTAAGTATATTATTTTCATTTTTCTCTTTTGGTACTATATCTCATAAAGTGAATTAATATGAATATTAATATAATGTTTACCAAATAAGGAAACAAACAAAGAAAATTTCAAAATGAATAAAATTAATTTGAAAATTTTAAAAAAAGTTAAGTTGTAAATAATGAATATTTCTTATTACATTTTCAATTAATGAATCCCCCCACTTTTTGATCTCAAATTTCTTCTTCTATTGAGTTCCTGTTTTTCTTTTTCTAAATCATCTACTTCACTTTCATAACAATTAATCACTTTCTTTTTTCTCAATTCATCTAATCTCTTCATCATATTGTTCAACTCCTTGGTGCATTTACGATATTCTTTTTTGAATACCTTAACTCCTTCTTGATATTTGATAAAATAGGATCTTTGTGATTTAGAAATTTCCATTCTGATGAATCCTTGCCTAAATGCAAAATAAATGTATTAAATCAACTAGAGTAATGATGAGTGGCAATAACCACCACCACCAGTAATTTCTTTTCTTTATTGTTTTTGCTTCTTTTTTTGAATATTTTTTTTGACAACATTTTTTTTTACAAATTTTTTTTAAGAAAAAAAGAAGTTTATTTGATCGACGTGTACACATTAATTATTTATCCTATTGATTTTTTTTTGGGAGGACAGATGTGAATTGATTTTTTGGAAAAACAACATGATAAAACATGAGTGTTGTTGTTTGGTTTGGTTTGGGTCTCCTAAAGAAAACGTGTTAATAACTAACCAGAGGTACTATTTTTTATTTGTATTGATTGATATTTTTATTTTATATAAACATTTTAATTGGAAATCAAATGCAGAGCAGATCTTGCTGGGTAATAAGATCCTTATCAACAACAAACGATTAGCATTTTTATTTTCATAATCTATAATATTATTATATTATTATAATTACAAGATATCAGGGCAGCACAACAGTCACAGAAAAAACAATTCAATATGTGATGTTTGATTATTGGAAATTGGCAGGCGTTGAAGCACACACGCTATCTTGAACATTACAGTCATTCTCACATCTTCCTCATGTGCATAAGGCTAATTATTTTAGCACAAAGAGCTTTAGAAATATGTAACCAATAATTTAATTACAATATAAAAGAGTTATTGGTTTATAAAATTAATTAAAAATAGGATTAATTTTAAAAGAATATCTGATAAATATTGGCACTTTCAACATTTACTAATAGGCTTTTAAACTATAAAATTACTAAGAATATTATTAACTTATCAGTATGTTAATACCTTGATTATTTTTTTAAAGAATAATCAGATTCTGATATTTACTGATACCCCATTACTTAATTTGGCATCATTTGACCAGTAAAAAGAGAACCAATAGATTATATATAAGCAAAGAAAGATGGGACCCTAAATTAGCACAAAAGAATTTTAAATCGTGCACAAACATGACAGCTTGATTGACACAATGGTACAGTCTTGCACTCTTGGAATTTTTTTATTGTATAATTAATTTACATATACCTTTAATAAAACAAACAAGACTTAGCTATTTAATCATTTCCTTGTATGTGAATGCCTTCCATCCAACAAATATTCGTGATTATTATTCAATATGTTTGATATCATCATTGACATAACAAACAATTGCATCACACAGGTAGTAATAATACCAAGGCCATGCAAAAATGAAACTCTTAATAATATATGCCTACCCAGATCTCTGGAGTGCTCAAGAATAAATAAATAAATAGGGAGGATCAAAAAAAAAAAAAAAAATTCCCTTCCCATTGTATAGTTCCTTAAAATGAATAATAAATCTGATATTGATCACAGGTGTCAGATTTAATTGAAATTTCCTGTCACCAACATGGAATAAGGTGTTCTCACACCTCCTCATAACCATGGAATTTTTCCACAGGTGAGGTAATCCAAACATGTTGGAAGGCTTTGGACAAAACTTTTCTTATCTTCCCTCAGACCAGGCTTGGTTGTTTCTGTATGAGCATTAATCACTGATGCAGATCAGCATTTGTGTGATGATTGCTGTGTGTTATTCCTCTCTAAAATAAAGTTGGTGTCTGCAACCTGGCATGAAATTCTGCAACTTGGGAGGTTGCAACCTGGGAAGTTGCTGTTTTGGATTTTCCCTGAATTCAGAGTTATAAGTCCTGGTTTGCTGTCTTGTTAGTGGCATGCCTGCTCACTAACAACCCTACCCATGTTTAAACAACAAATTCAGTTGGTCAAATAAAAATTAGAGAAATAGAAAATTTATGAATCAATTTATGCATAACATACCAAACAAAATCTGATCCATTTTATTTTACAGCTTTTTCCTTGGTACTAGTGATCATGGTGATTATCACAATAGGAGTGGACAGGGTTGAGCTGCCACCTTGATACTTGTGAGATACATGCTCTCATTGAGCTACACTCCTTTATTAAGCTAGGATGGGTTATATGGGCAAAAGTTCCCACTTTAAAAAACAACAAATTCAGTTGGTCAAATAAAAATTAAAGAGAAACAGAAATTTTGGGAAAATGATTAATTTATACAAAACATACCAAAATCCAAACCATTTTATGACTTTTTCTCATTGGCCACATAGATGTATATAATCATGCAATAATTTTAACCTACGGGACAGAGGACTGATTGGGCAAAAACCCATATAATTCCCTACCCAAAATTATAAATTGGTTAGTATCAGAGAATGGAGAATTTAGGAAAATGATTATACAAAACAAACACTATTTTACAACTTTCCTCTTAACATCGGAGCCCAAATGCAATTTCAAAGCCACCAACCTTGCTCTGAATTGTGACTTCCTGTGCTTGAACGAGCTGCAGATTCTCTTAATATTCATCAGCAAAGTTGCGACTTGGTCACAGAGCCATCCTTACCCTAGAGGTGGGATTGTTGCAAGCGACTTTTCAGCTAGCGTGCCAGCAGCCTTCTCTGGTCTGGGAAGATTAGTGAAAGCGTCATTGACGATTGGTGCAGTCTCGGTAAACTCCAGGGCCATGTCGCCCTCCCTGGAATTCGGTTGCATCATTGTATCATCATGGGAATCTTGGTCAGATTAGCCTTATGTATACGAGGAATACGTGAGAATGACTGTAAGTGTTCAAAGTGGCACGCGTGCTTAACATCTGCCAATTTCCGATAATCAAATGTCGCATACTTGAAATGTCTCTTTTTCAACAGTGTGCTGCCTTGATATCTTGTGATTATAATAATATAATAATATTATTGATGATCACGAAAAGCAAAATATTATAAATGAAAATCTTGTAATTACCAAGCAAGATCTGTTCCGCGTTTTGATTCCAATTAAAATGTTTATAAACTAAAAAAGATACCACATTATATCAATTCGCGTCTGCCCTACCAAACCCCCCCCCCCCAATAGGATAAATAATCAATACATACGCGTCAATCGTCAATCATAACAAACTTTTAAAAAAAATTTTATTTTTTAAAATGTCACAACAGAAGCAAAAACTCAAAAGAAAACAAGAAATTGATGTTAGTGCAGCGATTGCTGGGTAAGTGTTTTAAGGATGGTGGTGGTGGTTATCGCCCGCCACTCATCGTCACTCTAGTTGTTATTATAAATCGCGTAAAAAAAAACTCATTTTAACTCAATATTTTTTAAAAAACTCTTGTTATATAATAAAATTTTCTCGCGTAAACTCGTTTACAAATAAAAGTAATAAAAAAACAAGAAATGATGGGTAAGTGTTTTAAGGATGGTGATGGTGGTTATCGCCCGCCACTCATCGTCATTCTAGTTATTATTAATGAACATAATAATATTAATGAGCATAATAATCTTAATAGTATTAGTGAGCATGATTCTTATGATATCAAAGATATTGAAAATTCTTATAGTTTGCAATCTGAAAACACTGAAATAGATATGAATGTTTTCAATAATAATGATTGTTTTCAAGAGACTGCCCAAATAGCTGTCTCGAAATTTTTTGGATTGATGCATATGAAGCATCTGGTAAAGTGTATATATTTGGAAAGGTATATTTTATTTAATTGATAAATTGTCATCTTTTTTTTTGATATTATAATAATATTAATTTTTTTTTACAAATAGATATTTGATGGAAGAGTTAATGGAGTTAATGAATTTAAAAGTTGTTGTGTCTGTGTAAACAATGTCGCAAGAAATCTTTATGTATTACCTAGATCAAGAAAATATGATGGTTTTTATTTTTATCATTTTTATAAATTCTGTAGATTTTTTGTTTTATAATTTTAATTGCAATCTTTACATAACTAATCAATTTTAGAAGAAGGGAATGATACCAATACTGAAGTTACTATGGAGGATGTCCATAAAGAAATTGAATCTATATGTTTAAAACATAAGATAATGTCTTTTACTTCAAAAACTGTATCTAGAAAATATGCTTTTGAACTTCCAGGAATTCCTTCAGATTCAGATTACCTCAAAGTAAAATATTCATTTGGTGGTAAGTGTATAATATGAGTGTATATAATTTAAATCAATGTATAAATTACTAACTTCTCATTTAATAGATCAAACACTTCCAAATAATCTATCTGGGGCCACTTTTAGTCATGTTTTTGGTACAAATACTTCAGCATTGGAGTTGTTTCTTATAAAACGTAAAATAAAAGGACCATGTTGGTTGGAAATTAGAAATGCAATAGTGCAGAGAAAAAATGTATGTAAAATTCAAAAAAAAACCCCCTTTTCTCTCTCGACAAGATTGATTTAATATTTTAGTTAACTGGTTCATAATGATGATTATGATAATAGTTTTCTTGGTGTAAAGTTGAGCTTGAAGTTTATAATCCAAAAGACATAAATCCATTTAATGATACAATAGCAACATCTATTCCTTTAAAATCACCACCATTAACAGTAATGTCATTGATCTTATGTACTGTTATGAATTATAAAACAAATGTCAATGAAATAGTTGCTTTTAGTTGTCATGTCATACCTGAAGGTTATTAAGAAAAAATCATTATTATTACTACTATTACTCCATCAAACAAATTTTTTTGCTTTAATATTAAATTTATACATACATATATATATTTATATAGTTGATATAAACATGGTTTCATCAGCAAATCCTGAAGCATTTCAATTTACAGCGATCAGGCAATTAGATGATAAAAAATGGTGGCCAATTGGATTCAAAGATTTAATCAATAAAAATAATGTAATTTGAGGCTTGAAAAAGACGAATATGCTTTGTTGAACTATTTAATAGGTATTTTATCTATCTGTTTGATAAGTATAATTAATTGTTTATAATCAATAGAGGTTCATTTATTTCTTTTTTGCAGCATTAATTAAAATACATGATCCTGATATTTTTGTTGGACATAATTTTATGGGATTTGGTCTTGATATATTATTACATCGTATAAATATGCTAAAAATTAAAGATTGGTCATGTTTTGGGAGATTATGTAGAACCATGTAAGTCATTTTAAGTATAAAAATGGTGCTATTATATTGTTATAATATTAAATGTTTTTGTTAAATTTTTGTTTTGTTAAAAAGTTGGCCAAAAATGAAATCTGGTACTGGTGGTATTGGCGAATCAACTTACGTAGAAAAAATAATTGTTAGTGGAAGATTATTGTGCGATATCTTTACAAATGCAAAGGTAAATTTACAATCTTCTTTTTATTTTTAATTTAAAAAAGCACATTCTATTTATTAATTTTTTTATGGGCATATTTATAATTTCTAGGATCTTGTTAAATCAAAAGATTATTCATTAACAGAACTTGCCAAAGCTCATTTAAATTATAATCGTAAAGACATTCAACTTGATAAAATCGAATCATGTTTTGCATCATGCAAAGATTTATATGAATTGGTTTTGCATTGTCAATTTGATTCAGTTCTTTCTGCTCGTTTAATGTATAAACTTCAAATTTTACTTCTTACAAAACAACTTACTTCACTTGCTGGTAATCTGTGGTATGTATGCATAAACCAATATTCTAAAATAACATAATATCAGATAATTATTTCAATTTAGTAATTCATGATGTATATACATATACATTTCAATTTATCAATTTATTAATTAGGCCAAAAACTCTAACTGGTGGTAGAGCTGAACGTAATGAATATTTGTTATTACATGAGTTCCACAGATTAAAGTATATTTATCCTGACAAAGATTCCAATAAGCAATGTTCATACAATAATATTGTAGAACCAGATGATAATGGTATAGTAACAAAAGATTTTTTATTTGAAAATATACAAGATATTAGAATGATCTAATAACTAATATATACATTATGTATATATGTGTGTATGATTAAATTATTAGATGAAAAAGTTGAAATAAAAAAACCAGGTCAAAGAAAACCAGCTTATTCTGGAGGTCTTGTTTTAGAACCAAAAAAAGGATTTTATGACAAATACATTGTTCTTTTAGATTTCAACAGTTTATATCCTTCTATTATTCAAGAATTTAATATTTGTTTTACAACAGTTGATCGTACTAATTTGGTGAGTTATTCATATATTTTTTAAATTTTTAATGAATCAAATCTTTTATTTCTTTAATATTATGTATATAGGAAGGTGAAGAAGAACTTCCAAATGTCCCAGACTCCACCTTAAAAGAAGGAATCCTTCCCAAATTGATCAGAATACTTGTTGACAGAAGAAAATGTGTTAAAGGGCTTATGACGAAGTCAAAGACATCAGTTGAACATGCTCAGGTAAAGAAATATGCCTTTGTTCATAAATGACTATCATAAAATGTATATATGTATGAGTGTAAATGCTTATATTTTTATTATTTTCTAAATTATTATTCATAGCTTGATATTCGACAAAAAGCACTTAAACTTACTGCAAATAGTATGTATGGCTGCTTGGGGTTTACAAATTCAAGATTTTATGCAAAACCATTGGCAGTTTTAATCACTTCAAAAGGAAGAGAAATCTTACAGGATACTGTTGATTTGGCAGAAAAAGAATCAATGGAGGTGTGGAAATTACTTGTGCTTTATAATGATTTTATGTGTTGCAATAATTAAACTAATAATTTAACTTGTAGGTTATTTATGGTGACACAGATTCAATAATGATCAATACAAACACATCAGAAATGCAAAAGGCATTAGAAGTTGGAAAATTTTTGAAAGAAAAAGTTAATAAACGATACAAATTGCTTGAGATAGATATTGATGGATTTTTTGAAAGGCTTTTATTATTAAAGAAAAAGAAATATGCAGCTGTTGTTGTAGAAAAGAAAAATGGAACACTTGTTCGTCATAATGAGTTTAAAGGACTTGATTTGGTGAGAAGGGATTGGTGTGAATTAGTTCATGATGCATCAAAGTTAGTATAATTATAAATTTGGTTTTGTTAATTACATGTTGATTTAAAGTAAAATACAAAAAAAAATTGAACTTTTTTTCTTTATTTATATAAAAATAGCTATGTCTTAAGTCAAATACTTTCTAGTTCTGATCAAGATACAGTGCTTAAAAATATTCATCAGTTCCTTACTCAATTGGGAGAAAATACACGTCAAGAAAAATTTTCATTGGATAAATATATAATAAAAAAGGTAAACCCATTTGCTTATTTAAATGGGTAAATAAATATTTGGATTAGTTAATAATATATATGTTTGTCTTTCCTTAGAATCTCACCAAATCACCTGAAGCTTATTCTGACATTAAAAGTCAACCACATGTAAAAGTTGCATTAAGAATGAAACAAAAAGGAGCTAGTGCACATCAAGGAAATACTATTCCTTATATAATATGTAAAAAGGATGGGGGAGATAACTCTAAAAATGAACATGTTTCAGAATGTGCTTTTCATCCAGATGAAGTTAGAAACATGAATTTAAATATTGGTAGGTAATTTTTTTTATCTTGTTATATTGATAATTTTAAATTTATTTTGTATATATGTTTATATTTATATTTTATTTTAAAAATTTGAAAATTTGAAAAAAATAGATTTTGAATGGTATTTAACACAACAAGTTCATGCTGCTATAACCAGATTATGTGGATTTTTGAAAAAACAAACAGTTCAAGAATTTCTGATTGTTTAGGTAAGGAATTAATAAAATTAAAAAAGATTTATTATTTTATTATTATTGGATCAATACATTATATAAATTATTTTATACAGGAATTGAATCAGCCAAGTTTAATGAATCAAGTAACAACAATAATAATTCTACAACATTTACTAAAACTAAAGATCAAATTGTTTTCAAAAATGTTGATCGATTTTTGATAAAATGTTATTATTGTGATAATGAAGATTATTATTTTGAAGGAATAAATACAAATGAGGTTTGCATAATAATCAATATAAAAAATTAAATTAAATTTAATTAACAAAAATTTTTAAATTACTTATTTAGGGACATCAACAAATAAATGGTAATATTTTATGTAGTAGTGCAGCATGTAATAAGGAAATTCCATTGCCATCAGTAGCAACACAATTGATAATTGCATTTCGTAAACACATAAGCCGATATTATAATGGATGGATAATTTGTGATGAACAAACTTGTAAATATCGAACAAAAATGATTAGAGCAAATAGAAGTTGTATTGATAATGAATGTTATGAAACAATGTCAGAAGAGGTATTAAATTGTATATGCATGTGATTTTTTTTTTTGTAATTCTTCTAATAAAATTTTTTTATTAAATAGTATAATGATACAATGTTGTATAATCAACTACTATATTATTCATACTTATTTGATTATGAGAAATTGAAAAATCTAAATCCATCTTTAAATTTTGGTAATTTATTATTATTCATTTTATTGTTTTTATTAATGAAAAAATTTTTTTTTTTTTTGATTTTTACTAATGAAGTAAAATTAATAATTGACAGAATACTAAAAGACGCAAGCCAAAGATCCCAGATAAGGACTTGAAACCATGTGCAACAAAGAACAACCAAACATGGCGTTATGCTAGTAGAAAGCAGCAGCTGAAAAAAATACAAGCTTGTCATAAATATATCCCTGAACTCATTCATGTTTCTTTAAATCCTTACTTTGTTTATGAGTTACATTATAACCATATCAGCCGATTTGGTTTTTGGGCCTTTTTTCAAACCTTATGTCTTATTGTGTCTCGATGTTAAACACGAGTATTTTTAATGTGTAAACTGGTCGGTAAAATGATAATTACCCTAAAAAAAATTATTTGCTCCGTTAAAAAACTAATTTACTATCCATCAACCCGTCAAACCAATGGCACCAAACTCAAAACCAATGGGTTTTTGCTAGTATATGATAGCATAGTGGAAATTTGAAATGTTACACTAATTTTTTATATAGTGCAACGTAGCTTTACAATACACGGCAAACATTCTGGCAATAAAAAGTGAGTGTTAAACTGGATTCGAATTTGATCCGAACTTGATCTCCAATTTAGAGAGGTAACAACTATACACTGGCGAAGTTTCAGAAGCAATGAGTTC
>CAUDNR010002657.1:23309-36846 GCA_958430865.1 Entrophospora sp. SA101 | reverse complement strand
GAAAAAATGCTGTGCTTTGTTGGTATCAAACAATTTTCTTTATTGAACTTAAAGGAAACCTAAATCAAGATGAACAACTATATAGAGGTGTAGGACAACTTCATGAACGTTTTCTATCAATGTTTGAAGCACAGCCAACAAGATCATTTGGGTTCCCTATTCTTACAGATTTTGATCAAGGATTTATTTTGTTTAAAGCAATAAAAAATGATAATGGTTTGACATTTTTGAGATCGGAGGTATGTATCAACACTTCTTAAATTCAGGTTCTAAATATCACACTGATCAATTTATTTTGCATCAAGATTGAACAAATGGATGTGGGTCGCATGACTTTATACTGTCTTTTTAGAGCTCTCCCTTCACAACTTGGTAGTAATCACCTGTTTAATATGCCACCTTTTATTAGTATTCATAATATTGCAATAAAGGATCTACATATCATAAGATATAATTCAAGATCAAAACCAATGATTCTTAAAGGCATTATAGATTCATATGGCAGTGATATTGTAGCTAAAATTGGGAGAAAGGAAAGATTAACACATGAATACAATGTCTTAAAATTTATCAATGAAAGTATTTCAAAAGGTGAGATGGGAATACCACAGTAATAGACCATGGAGATGTCATATTGGAAAACCAGAACTATTATGCAATTGTAATACCTTTCTATCAGAAATGTTTAGCAGATCTGCTACCAGAAGAGGCACTTTCCATTCATAATGCTATAAAAGATATAGCCCAATTTTTAGAGTTAGTTAAAAATATAGGTTATTGTCATTGAGATGTGACTCCCATGAATATTTACATTGATGAAAATGGTCATGGTATCATTGCTGATTAGAGAATTTCAATTAGAACAAAATACAACAGTATCAAATGGCAGCATGACCAGATTTTTTGCATCAAATAATTATCTTGATGCTGCTTACAGAGATGAACAGTACCTTTACACACATCAAGATTATTTAGAATTTTTATTTTATTGCTTGATTGACATAATTTTACCTCATCGGAAATTTTTACCATGGTTTAATAGTTTTAGTATGGGAATAAGGTTGCTTGCCAAAACTCATCCAGAAATCAATCAGCAGGGTTTCGGCAGGTTACACATTAATTGTTTATTAGAGTTTCAGCAGAGTTTCGCATTTTGAGGTTTCGCCTTTCGGCATAGTTTCAACAGGATTTTTGATAAGATTTAATATAGTTTTGCCATGGTTTCAGCAATTACTAAGGAGGTTTCGCCCACAACCTTATATGGGAATGGAAGGACAATTCTGGATTGTAAGGAAGTATCATATGGAGGATGCAAATAGATGGATAGATTTTAAGAATCAAGCATGCAATTTGTTAATTATTGAAAATATAAAAGATCCAGAAAAATTAGTAGAGATGTTGGAATGTTTTCATCAGCATTTGTATATTGATAAGGTGGGAAATTGGTTAGATGAAGAATGTCATCATTGAGTAAAATTAAATTTATAGTTGTTATTACATACATATCATCCATCATTATTCTTTATACTTATACTTTAGTATAGCAGAAAAAACATAAAAAATAATTAGCTATATAATTCTTAAAATAACAACATTTTTAAATATT
The DNA here is from genome assembly GCA_958430865.1 of Entrophospora sp. SA101. NCBI lineage: Eukaryota > Fungi > Glomeromycota > Glomeromycetes > Entrophosporales > Entrophosporaceae > Entrophospora > Entrophospora sp. SA101. The sequence continues at coordinate 35,240 of CAUDNR010002657.1, read as the reverse complement.
TATATATATATATATTTGCTGAATTGGAGAAATTTACTTTTCATTAATTACATATGCACTAAAAAATTTGTTGAAAAAGTTGCTTATTCCTTACAATTCTAATTACAAATGGATTGCCATATCTTGTGGATCGTTTTATAAGAACGGTTGTTGGATGTTACATATTATTACAAACAAAGAAATAAAATGTGTAAAACTTTTTCACTCATTTTATAAAAATTTTTGCTGCAAACCCTTACCCCTGAATATAATCTTACTAATTAAAGAAAATACAATTCCGAATAAATAAAAATGGAATATCCTACTACAGTATGATCAGTAATCCTTATAACAATAATTATACTAAGCTTGAAACTGCTTACAGCAGTCGTGGCAGCCGTAATTATTTACGGCAATGGTAACTACCAGCCCAATTATTTATGGCGTCTTTAAATGAGATTAAATTTATTAAATTCGTCTCTTTGTATACGTGATTTTTTTTGCTAATCATTTAAATAACAATGGTTTGACAAAAAAGTGTGGCCGTTCTTTCGAATTTAATAAAATAGACTATTGACTTGATCCGATATGCGATAATAATAAATAAAGATAGAAAGCACAAAGCTTACGTTGCGTTCTCGGTTGTAAATTGGTTAATTAAAAAAAACCATATCAGTCAGTAGTGAACTTTATCACGCTAACCAAACATTCTCTGTTTGCTTGGAAAAAAGATTTTATTATTTGCATGATAAACGGTAAAAGACATTTATCACGCGGAAAAGGTATTAAAGGTAAATAAATTATGTCCGAAAAATAATTTTATTTATTATTCAACGAAAGCAAAAAATTCCTTACCAAAAAATTAAGTTTGAAATGAAAAAACAGAGATTTTTCATTAGCTAGCTCGTCTCCGTACCTCTCATTCTCAAGCTTCAGCAAAGCGGAGAAAAGATGCTATTGCTTACAGTGAGTTGAAATTTGCAAAACCTCAGATTTTTCAAAAAGAAGGGTTTTTTTTTCAAAAAGAGAATTCAAAAAAAACTTTCTATACAAAAAAGGATAATGTATCATAGTGCCGATTCCAATTAATTTCTTTCTTATACCACTAATTAAAGAAAAATCGCTTTTAATATTAACATTGATGTAGTCGCAAAAAATTTCATGGCAAATGTAATGAGAAAATTTATTATTGACCGATATGTTTGAATTGATGGTGTTTTTATAATAAACTCTTTAAGTTCATGAAACACAAAGACGGGATTATCAGTGTTTATCAAAGGGTTGATTATGGTGTTTGTTTAAATTATTTCTAAAACAAATAATTTAATAAAAGATTCATCTAAAACCAATAAAAAATTTGATTTAATTATTCAAATAACGCCTTTAATTTTATATAATTGCTCGGAAGAAAGGCTTTTCTTTGTAATTTGATTAGTATATTAGAATTAAATTTGAGAAGCTGAATAAGCTCAGCATAATTTTATACTATAACTTATATGTTTTTTAGAGGGAGAAGTAAATGCACGAATAACAAAATATGGAGATTAAAGAAAAGTTCAAGTTAGGTAGTAGTATTATAATTTATCTATTGTTTATTAGTTCAACTAATAATGATTAAGTGCAAAATGAAATAATAATAGAATAGTAATAAATAGTTTACTGTATATCTAAAATGCGTAATTATAAAATTAATAATATATTTATTCGCAAAAGTTTTTAGTACATTTCTTACTCTCGCATGCATCATCCACTAAGCAAACATCTCTAGTAGGGCGAGTATCAGTAAGTTGACATTTGAGGGTATCACTTCCAACAATACGACAAATAGAAGTTACGCAAAAAAAGTCAGAGTTGATGTCGCAAGTTGCTCCTTGATTAAGATGGCACACTTCATCAGTACCACATACTTGACCAGAAATACAATCATCGTTACTTTTACATGCATCCACTGATAAATGTGCACGCACAATTAATAAATATTAAGGTACAAATTTACATAAAAATTTAAATGAGAAATTTGCAAAAAAATCATTTGTGATGTTTTTAGAATAGATTAAGACACATACGTAAACCTCTTCTTGAGAGTCCATTTACACCACCGATACTCATTGCGCCAACAAAGGTGCTAGAGAAAAGAGCTGCAAAAAGCACAATTAAAATAGCTTGTTTCATTGTTGAAAATTTGAAGTGTGTGATTATATAGTATTTTATATATTTTTATTTAATATTAGTTACTGTTTGGACAGTTTGGATTAAATTAATTTTTGTGTAATTAGAAATTGGAAGTTGATGAGAATTTTGGGTGCTTATATAGATACTTGAATCCTAACAAATTATTAAATTCATTCAATCCATCCATCTTAAGGTTCTTCCCAAAACCCGTTTAGCCTGATGCCGAAAAGCAAAACTTTATACATAGTTTCGAAATGCAGAAACTCTCTAATTTCGACAAGCAACATTAACTGCAGGCTAAATTATACAGATACGCTTTTTAGACGTTCGCTTGTTAATGTTTCATCAAATTTTTAGCTTTAGAAAATAAATTGAATGTTTCACATTTAATTCGTTGTAAGAAATGAGTGGTGCAATCCAAAGTTTCATTATACTTTATTAATTTAAACTAGAATGGCGAGTTGTGGTGATAACCACCATTCTTTTTTTTAAAAAAAATAATATTTAGTCAGCCAGGGTTGGTCATGGTACTAGTCCATTATGGTCAGCGTTGGCAATTTAATTGGTTCAAATCATTTTTTGAACTATTTGAACTTTAATTAGTTAAGTAACTTGCAGATTTAACCAATTTGAAGGTTATTAACCAATCTACAAGTTATTTAACAAAATCATTACAAACATTCGTTCAGGTTTTGTGAACTGCTGTTTAATTTAACCATTTATTTTTGTGAGTGAAAACTTAGTCCAACCATCTAGGCAGTGTTGGTTCGGTCCGATCCAGTCTGGTCTCAAAGACCAGTTTTTTTTTCATTGGGCTGAAAGATTGGTCTTTCATGTGGTCTTTGGCATGAAATTTTTTTTAATCAAAATCTTTTTATTTGTTACAAAAATTTAATTATAAATGGAATGGTAATTGTTTTGCCAAAGATGTAATATGTACCATAAAGTCTCGAAAGATAACACCCCCGAAAGATAGCATTCCTACTTTATATTTAAAACAATTGAAAATCATTTGTACAAGTTGTAAACAGTTGTACTATCTTACGAGACTTTACGGTAATATATACGCAATACGTAATTACGAAATTAACTAATTACGCGCGACGAAATAATTTCACACATAATAATAATAAATATATTCTTATAAAAGCACTTTTGTAAATTAAACAATAGGGTTTAATTGTCCATTTGGTTATCACAGCTCTGAGGTTTGTTAATAACTGGTTTATAATATTTTTTTAGCATGAAAACAATTTTATTCATAAAAAAGATTTTAGCAGGGGATGCGCAATGAAACTTTATTATTATTAATATATAATAATACAGAAAAAAAATTTAATTTGAGATTCTCATATGTGTTAATTAAATATTAATTGCTTTTGCTACTTTTTAATTTGGTCAAGACCTCTCTGGTCCATGATTTTCATTCTTGAATCACGGATTGATCAATTTTTATACAAAAAAAAAGTCGAAATCTAAGGTCTCAAGCGGAATCTCAAGAAGGCACTCTGCTCATAGCTACGTATACTTGACCAGAAAATACAAACATATTTTCATCGATCTTGACAATTGCGTGAGGTAATGTCAATCCTTAGATTTTGTGCGAAGGCATTCTACGGGAGGAAATTTCTTTTTACACAGCCACCTTTGTGTGAATTTTGAAAAAATTTATTGACTCGACCTTTTTTGAAATTGGCTATCCCTGAATTACTTTAAGGATGGTTGTAATATTCGTTCTCACCAAGACCATATTGAGGTGTATAGCGATTGAAATGGAAATCTTTGCTTTGATTCTGATCGAGGATGTTGTGGTTGATTGTGTCTGCTGCAGTTGAGATAAATTGGCCAAAGCTCTCTTCACCAAGAGGTAGTTTTTTACAAATCAGTTAATTTAAATTTTTCTAAATGTAACATCATACTATCATTTATTTAATTTAGAAAAAGTTAGTTCACTTAGTTGCTTCATAGCAATTAATTATTATTTTGGGTATAAGAAATTTTTTTATAAGTCATATCCACATGAAATTATGTTTAAATTTTTTTGGCGTAAAAGTTATATAACTTTAGATTATTAATTGATTATAAGAGCAAAAAAAACTTGTAAAAAATTGCTTATCCAAATTTGACTCAAACAAAAATGTAAAAAGTTTAATATTATTATTGCAAAAATTTTCTTTGTACATTTTTCTCTCTCGCCATCCTTTTTTTTTGTCAAATTTTTCTTTTCGTCAACTTTTACCTCCTTTTCCTTTTCGCCAATATGCTCTTTGCAATAAACTACATTTCGTCAGGTATCATCAATTATTAACATTTAAAACTGAAATTTTATTGGCTAAAGTAAATAAATATACAGTGATTCTGATAAAACAAGAACGACTGTATCCACATCATAATATTTGATATTTGGGGTGTTAGTATTAGTTGTATTTTTATTTTTCATTTCGTCAATAAAGGCTTCGTGGATTTTATTTTTTCATTTCTAACCTTTACGATATAATATATCACCTGGCATTGTATTTTATGTGATTCAAACATCTGACTTGCATTTGGTGTATATATTACATACCCTTGGCAAATACTTCATATCCGCCGATATGTTGTGAAATTCAAGGTGTAACACTTTTTATCCCTCTAATATGCAGTACACGACAGTAGTTTCCGGAATTTAAATTCCTAGAAATTATTATGGCGTAATGTAATGTTAAACCTTATATTGTTTCTTAAATAATGATTATCCCCCATGAAGTGGAGGATAATAATAGATAACTAACTATTTAGCATTTAATATCAATACAATTACATTTGGAAGTGTAACAAAAGAAATTGGTTTACCTATTTACACTGTGAATAAGATGAACTTTGAACGATGCTTTAATGGACGTATATAGTCAAATGGTGGAACTGGATAATTCAGACACCGCAATAAGCATACCCATAACAAGACAAAATTTTACAAGAGAAGAAGAATACGGGATATGCAAAAGTTGTAATGAATACAATACAAATTATGCATGGTGTCAAACATGTGATCCAGATGAATTGTCTAAGGGATGGACGAGCAATAACGAAGAGATTGACAATTTTATAAGGCAGACTCAACTTGAAGCAAAGGGATGCGCGTATAAAAACAATTTTCTCGAATGGGTTCCTTTTGAAAGATTAATAAATATTAAAAAAATTGGACAAGGTGGCTTTGGAGAAATTTTTTCCGCGATTTGGCTTGACGGTTTTAGGGCCTTGAACAAAATTGAAGATCGATGGATTAAAGTCACGCAGTGGCTAGATTCACGTTATTTTGAAGACTTTATTGGTTGCCATGGATACACTTAAACAATTTTTTGAAGAAGTAAGAAATCATATATTTTTTTTCTTTTGGCCTTGATAAATATTATTGAATTTTTCCCTTAAAATCATCATAGTTGAAAGTTCATTATAGATGTCAAGCAAACGCTGATAATATTATAAAACTTTATGCAATATCACAAGATCCTGATTCTAAAGAATACATCTTGATAATGCAATTTGCTGATAAAGGGAGCTTAAGAGAACATCTCTACTCCAGCTTTAATAAAGATTATAAATGGAATGAAAAGATCACAAGTCTTGCATGCATAAGTGAAACATTGTTACAAATGCATGAATTTGGATTAATCCATTGTGACCTTCACAGCGGAAATATCCTTCAAAAGACATTCACTTATCATGAATATTCATCGGTAAAATCATTAATCACAGATTTTGGATTGTCGAGAGCCATTAATAAAACAGTGAAAAAAGAAGATGGAGATGTGGTGGGTGTATTACCATATATAGCACCAGAAGTGTTGCTCGGAAAGCCATATACGGACAAGTCAGAAATATACAGCTTTGGCATTCTTATGAGTGAATTTTCAAGTGGCAGGCCGCCATTTTACAACGTACAACATAACAAAGATTTGGTAATTCCGATTTGTTGCGAAAATTTACGACCAGAATTTGCTAAAGGAACTCCAAAACCCTATGTCGATTTGGCCATGAAATGTCTTGACAAGGATCCGCTAAAAAGACCAACCTCCAGAGAGGTTCACGATCAATTCTTACATTGGATGATGATGATGCTAAAACAAGATGGATACTATTCACCTGTTAATAATACATATTGGTATTTTACTGATGAAGAGTATGAAGAAAATAAAAAACTTCGTTCAAAATTTAAAGAATCTGACAAAATTAATGCAAAAGCTGAACCGTATGTTGAAAAAGAAAAGAATAAAGATGCATTTTATTTTAGCAGATTAATGAACTATAAAGAACAAATTTCTAAAGCTTTAGGTAATACAAAACAAAGTCAACACGAGAAATCTCAAGAACTTAAAACTTCAGGTATTTCCATCTAATCTAAATTTTGATACTAACACATTTGATATCCAACTTAATTAATTAAAATTTATATTTCATCCATTACCTAGATTCTGGACAGATTGATATGGTGATCCCAGATTTTTAAAAAATGATTCCACTTGAATTTATATTTATATTGTTTAGTTTTTTCATTTATAAAATTGATATGATATTCTTTTAATAAATAAATTTTTTTTTCAGAATGTTATTCTTTACTAATACATACACCTGATTGTGATAATCAATCTACAAGCAAAAAATTTCTTTATATAATATCTGAGCTCATCATCATATATAGATTTGTATAAATTAAAGATGGAGTTTTAGGCATTAGCCAAAAACTAAAACTCGGAAACTATATGGTTGATGAAAAACAGGCTGGGCTTGTCGTGTCATTTTCAAATTTTATGTTAGGTGAACCAAAATTATTAATTTGCCTGGTCTATTTGAAAATTTGTCTTTTTCCATTTAAGCGCTGTCTGACTTAATTTCATTGTTTTGACTTTGTACTTTCGACATCTGTATTAAGTATTCTCTGGTTTTGATTATTATTAATAACGATGATACCTCCACTCTTGAATGTTTTAATTAAGAAAACCATATCCTGCCGTCCGCAAATAAAGATAATGTAGAAAGATTTATAGGTCATATAGTTGCTGGCTATGCTTGTCAAGTCAATTTCACCAGATGGAAGTTATGTCATACCTGTTGATTCAGAAAGAAATGTGTTTTTTTTTATGGTATATAAATTCTAATTATATATTAATTCCATTAATACATACATTTAATATTATATAATGAAAATCAAGCACATGACAATGTATTTAGTTGGGGCGAGTGGATTGATAAAATCACGTCAAGATTTTCAGCAGATCTTGCTAATAAAAAATCTTACATTTTATGTTTTTCTTTTTTTTACTTGATGCTGTAATAGATTTTTTTATATTTGTTCCACGATCATCAGAATGCATATTCAAGATCTTCATATCTTTAAAAAAAATTCGACATGGAACTGAGCACCGCCACCAGGTGTGAAAATTGCAGAGAATTAATTGAACAAAAAAACAACACGATAGAATTTCAACAAAACAAATTAATAAACTACCAAGATCTTTTGGTTAAAGCACAACGTGATTTGATTGATACGAAAAATGAGTTATTGAGAATAAAGGCCAAATATAGTATTGGCTTTAGAATTTATGACAATTCTGATGGTGAAGATGGTAGTAGTTCTTTTGACTACCTGGCAGCGACAGCAACAATAACAACAAATTCTGATAAGATTTTTGATAACTTTCCTGATTACAATAGTGTTAGTGACGAAAGTAGTGAATTTGATTTTTTGCACTCGTACAATGAACAATCTTTAGCTAATAATAATAACAACGTTTCTGTATCGAATGGTGGTGGTAATAGTAGTACTAATAGTAATAATAGTAGTAGTAGTATTGGTAATAACAATAATGTATCGAATAATAATACGTCCAATAACATATCCAGTAATAGTAATCATACATTAAATAATAATAATATGTCTAGTGATGGTAATGGTAATATATCGAACGATAAGAAGAAAATCTCCAAAATTTCTACTGAAAGGAATACATCGAGTGAAAAGAAGATGTATAACAGTGATAGGCATAGGGATAGGAATCATGGAGGCAGTACGTATCGTAAAATCACTTTTTTAGTTTTTTTAAATGATCCCATCTTTTTCAATTTATCAATCAGATTCGATCAATTTAGGAAAATATAAGTTGTTTCTTGGTAATGTGGTACGACCTGTCACTGCACTAGTTTTAAAGAAATACCTTGAAAGTTCTTTTGGGCCTGTGATAGAAGTTCAGCAGGATGGATCTTTGGTAAATATAAACATTGATAATAATATGAATAAGAAAGAATAGATTTAAATTTCAAAGTGTTATATATAATATATTATATATGTATACATCATTTTTTTATATATATATCATTTACTCAATACAAAAGCCGTATGCAATTGTAAATTTTGCAGATTCAATAAGTTATTATAAAGCAGTAAATTCTGGTAAATTATCAATAGGTGATGTGATTGTAAGGATTGAAGAGATTCGTTTAAGACATTAATCTTTGAAAATCAAAACACATTAGTAGAGGCCTACATGGATAACAATAATTGAACCCGTATCCAACTCATACCTGCATGATATAAAAATTTTGTACCTATACCCAAACCCGTTTCTCAAAATTTTATATCCAAACCCAAAAAAAATTTCCAAATTTTAACCAAATCCGGAATATACCCGTATCTTTTTTTATTTAAAAAAATATAAAAAGTACAATAATAAAAATTTTAAATTAAGAATTATTATTGAAAACATTATATAAACAAGAACACTATCAACTGTTTCTGGTCTTGAATTTGATTGGGTTTCATTTATTGTTAAACCAGCTGCACTGAACTCCTTTTCACTGGATGTACTGGAGCAGGAATTGAAAAATAATAACATAATAATATTGATAGTTTTGGATAATGATCTTGATGAGCTTTCCACCATTCTAAAATGTTTAAATCCACTTCCTTTTGTACTTTTGAAGACAAATATTTATCAATTTCATTTTCTTCAGTTTCATCATTATCTGAATCATAAAACTGACTAATATCTGTTAAATCAACATTAGATTTTTTTTCTTTTAATAGGTCTTATATCACCTTCACCACTACCATCATCGTTATTTTTATCACTAGCAAGTTGAAACAAAATAATCTCATACTGGTGTCTTATTTCATTTTTTATCCATTCAGCATCATAAGATTCCAAAATTTTCAACTGCTTCATCTAAGGATCAAAGAATAAAGCTAATTTATATAAATCAAGAATTTTAATTTTATCTATTATTTTTTAACTACCAGTTTGATTTGTTTTAAAATTTCATCATCTGATGAAGATATTTGACAATGAATTAAAAGAGTTTTTTCAGAAAATTAATTAATATTTCTACAATAGTAATATTAATAATTTAAACTCTTTCTAATTGATCTTTCTCAGTCAAAAGATCATATATCATTTCAAATTGATCTGAAATTGATTCTAACATTTCTAGTTTGCTATCCCATCTACTTTCTGATTCTTGCTTAAGTGATTTTTCCAATCTACAATATAAAGACCTTTGTTTGAAGTATGTTACCAATGATTTACATCCTTTAACAGTTTGAATAATAGAAGGAAATAGCAAAAAATTATTCTCTTTAAAGAAGTTTCCAATACAGTATTAATTCTAAAATAGAGAAAAAATAACTTTAATTTTTATTAGAAAATTTTATAAAAACATTATATAAAATATATACCTATGAGATATACAAGGCAAGTGACCATGGTTTCTAAATGCTGCAATAAAATTAGCAGCAGAATCTATAACAAACGTGTATTTCTTCATATTAATTTCTGGTGATAATTATATTTTTTCAAAATACTAAAAATATTATTTTTAATATTTTCTGCTGTATGACTAGTATTTGAAAATTTTGAAACTGTTAATATTTGTTCTTTTTAAAGCCCAACCATCTATGTCAAAGATATATAGCTGATTTTTCAATAGTCATCTGTCCAGCAATCAGTAGTAAATGCATCACCTATTTTTTAATTAATTTAGTGCTTAAATTTGACTTGATTGATTCTGCCATTTTTACTATATTACATGAGATTTATTGTAGGATTTGGTAATAATTCATCAATAGATAAAGACCATATACTGAACCAATGTTAACTAATTCTTGAGCAAATTCTTGAAAACTTTTACCAGATATTATTTCAAATGGTCTCAAATCATGACAGACAAAATTTATTGATTTTTTTTATTAATTCTTTAACATTTGCTAGTGCTCCATTTTTTTTGCAAAAATGAAGTAATTTTTGTTTTGATTATCTAAGTTGCAACACCTATGTCTTTGTAAATTTGAGGTTCCTAGTTTATAATTATATTTAGTTATATAGTCACAATTATACATGCAGCCCAAATTGGTTTGGTGATTTTGATGGTCAAAAATATTCGGTAGAAAGTAGAAATTAATTACAGCACTCACTATTAAAAACATAAGTGTAACACCCCTTTATGACACGTGTAACCCCCTTTATGACAGTGTCAAAATACAGTTCTTTCTCTTTTAAAAATAGTTCTCCTGCTCTCAATTTAGATCTTATTTGATCAATAGTCGATATATCTGACATGGTAGATTATTATATCAAAATTAATTGGATATTACTAAATTATTATTAAATATATATATAAAATATTATTATTATTTTAAAGATGTGTATTTATTTTTGTTAGAAATCTATTTCATTTCTATTTTTAGAAATATATAACGTATTTGAAAATATATTTTGTTACACTGTTTCCTTTTTAGAGAAAAAAAGGGGTACCATAAAAAATCCGCATATATATATATATACATTATGACATTAATTAGATTTGTTAATCAACTTATATTGAATACCCCAATGTCTTGTTGAACATAAAGGAAAATATAGTGGTGGTGAATTGGGACTTTTTTGAAATAATGTATAAATCAGTCTTTGGAATTAATAAAGTATTGGCAGCAAAACCCAACTCTGGAGAATAAATCAACTCCTTGAACTTCTTAGGTCTGCCTGGATTGAAGTCTCCTCAGAAATATATAAAAAATTTGGTGGCATGTGTAAAGATTTGGAATATCAAACAATGATAGATATTTTGGATAATTTGATTCCAGCTGCATTGGACATTTATGCTATTATTTTTTGGTCAGGTTCTTTTGAAGAATATGTAGATACAATTTTTAGATTATGGAGCTTTGCTTTAAGGTGGAGATAGAAAAATTATAATAAAATACCACTTGCCTTTCTTTCTGACTATTTCTACTGGAAAGACAACAACCATCTATTTCTTGAAACAATTCAATCTCAACTTATTAATTTCAATGACTACTATGTTGAAAATTGGCATAGTAAAATTAGAGCTAATACCAGTCCACAATATTCAGTTGAAGCAATAACTTTACAAGTGTTAGTATTAGATGCTCAGGATCAATCATTTATCAACACATTTAAAAAATTGAAAAAATGCCCTTACAAAGAATCCACATTTAATTTTCTTAAATATGGGGCAGACTGCAACAAAACCAGACAAAGTGAACATTGGTATTACCAAGAATTTCAGGGATCAAAATTTGTAATGTGATTATTAAAATTTCCCATTTGTTTAATATTAAGTGATATATAGAATTACTCCTATATAAAAATAGTTAATATGAAGTTAATTTACACCAGATCTACTATGGAACCCAAGAATTATAGTACTATCTGAAGTATTCTAAAAAAGGAACAAGGTGAAAAAATTGCTCCTTACATTTTCAAAATAAATGATACTCAAACACTAGAA
>CAUDNR010002657.1:8228-23299 GCA_958430865.1 Entrophospora sp. SA101 | reverse complement strand
TCCTAACAAATTATTAAATTCATTCAATCCATCCATCTTAAGGTTCTTCCCAAAACCCGTTTAGCCTGATGCCGAAAAGCAAAACTTTATACATAGTTTCGAAATGCAGAAACTCTCTAATTTCGACAAGCAACATTAACTGCAGGCTAAATTATACAGATACGCTTTTTAGACGTTCGCTTGTTAATGTTTCATCAAATTTTTAGCTTTAGAAAATAAATTGAATGTTTCACATTTAATTCGTTGTAAGAAATGAGTGGTGCAATCCAAAGTTTCATTATACTTTATTAATTTAAACTAGAATGGCGAGTTGTGGTGATAACCACCATTCTTTTTTTTAAAAAAAATAATATTTAGTCAGCCAGGGTTGGTCATGGTACTAGTCCATTATGGTCAGCGTTGGCAATTTAATTGGTTCAAATCATTTTTTGAACTATTTGAACTTTAATTAGTAAGATTATATTCAGGGGTAAGGGTTTGCAGCAAAAATTTTTATAAAATGAGTGAAAAAGTTTTACACATTTTATTTCTTTGTTTGTAATAATATGTAACATCCAACAACCGTTCTTATAAAACGATCCACAAGATATGGCAATCCATTTGTAATTAGAATTGTAAGGAATAAGCAACTTTTTCAACAAATTTTTTAGTGCATATGTAATTAATGAAAAGTAAATTTCTCCAATTCAGCAAATATATATATATATAAATATTTAAAAATGTTGTTATTTTAAGAATTATATAGCTAATTATTTTTTATGTTTTTTCTGCTATACTAAAGTATAAGTATAAAGAATAATGATGGATGATATGTATGTAATAACAACTATAAATTTAATTTTACTCAATGATGACATTCTTCATCTAACCAATTTCCCACCTTATCAATATACAAATGCTGATGAAAACATTCCAACATCTCTACTAATTTTTCTGGATCTTTTATATTTTCAATAATTAACAAATTGCATGCTTGATTCTTAAAATCTATCCATCTATTTGCATCCTCCATATGATACTTCCTTACAATCCAGAATTGTCCTTCCATTCCCATATAAGGTTGTGGGCGAAACCTCCTTAGTAATTGCTGAAACCATGGCAAAACTATATTAAATCTTATCAAAAATCCTGTTGAAACTATGCCGAAAGGCGAAACCTCAAAATGCGAAACTCTGCTGAAACTCTAATAAACAATTAATGTGTAACCTGCCGAAACCCTGCTGATTGATTTCTGGATGAGTTTTGGCAAGCAACCTTATTCCAAAGTCTGTAAGGTATGTTTTATTTCTTAATAATTTCTGAGTGGGAAAAACTTTTGTTTTTCAAACCTAATTTTTTGGGAAGGAATTTTTATCAATCTACATAATTTTTCAGTCAGTAGGCATTCAGTACTGTACACTTTTGCATTCCTGTACTGTATGATCTGCAAATCAGCATTTCTGTATTAAATGTTACAAGTACAGAATCCATTTGATTGGTGGGGGTGCTGTGTACTGTATGTTGGTGTATGACTTTTTTAAAAAAATTTCTATTTTTGTAGATATACAGTACAGGAATGCAAAAGAGTACAGTACTGAATGTCTATATACTCATAATTTTTTTTTTGATATGTCAGACTTTTTTTTTATTGATTGCAAAAAAATAAGTATCGCAGGTTGTGAAAATCAATGATGTGTAAAAATAAATGGTATTTTATTTTTGAAAATTAATGAATGGCATGTTTACATTGATTGTTAAATAGAAATGAAAAAAAAAGAATAATAAATTTCATTCGGCACAACTCTCACATCACTTTCATCATTTGCCTCTATTTCATTCTGTCAATATTGTACAAATTTTCTGCTGTATCTGTACAACATTCTCTATAACGAAATTTGCTGACTAATAAATTCTGTATACCAAACCTCATTATAACAAATATAAATGTCCCAGGTAAACATTCCGTTATATAGAAGTGTTACTGTAGTCTCCATTTTCCCCATTTTCTCTTGTTGATTGAAAAAATGTTTTTGGCAATAACAACTTTCCTTGTCTAAAATTAATTCAAATAAACATCAGATCCTTCACATGTGATAAGTTTAAATTTGCCTATCCAGTGATATATCCTTCATCATCTTCATCACCTTTTCAATATCTACAGTTGCTTGAATGCATGCATTATAAACTTGTTCTTCTGATAGATCAGTTCCATAATAGCAAAATTCTCTTTTATTAGAAATATATCCAATCAAAACCATCTAATTTCATCCAGTGTGTGAAATTGAGTGTGGGTGTGTGTGTTACATTAAAGGTAGACAATAATCTATTAAATATTACGAGCGTGTAAATTCAAATACAGCTCATGATGTGTCCAATTAATATATAAGATAAAATAAATAAAAAGTACAATATATAAATCTCCCTGTATCGGCACACAGCTCAGGGTTCTCAATTCTCTATCTCAGGCCTCTGTATAAGCACACAGCTCAGAGCCTACTCAAAACTCTATTGCGCAATTCTCTCTCTCTCTACAGTACTAATACTAAGTACTGCTGGCAAAAGCCTAAAATAAATAAATAAAATAAAAAGAACATATACAAGAAATATTTACAACTATACCACTTGAGGCATCCCTACAAGCAGCATAGAACAATCAAACAGGGAAGGGGTTAACCAATAATTAGTGGCCAGCTACTAATCATCAGAGAGGACCATGGAACAATTCACAATGGCTTTTCCTATTAACTATGCAAAAATTCGTAATAAGGTAAAATGTGTTTATTTAATTATTAACAACGGGGGGGGGGGGGAGAAAAGAAAAGAAAAAATATTTATTCAATTATTATTAATGTTATTAACACGATCTTCCTTTAACTTGGTCTAAAACCAAGTCTTTTTATACCTCTTGAGGTATTACAAATAACATGACCTTTACAATATTTTATCCAATAAAATATGCTTATTAATCCTATTTTCTGTATCACTAGCTTACTAATTGCTAATTACTAATGCTATGACTCATAATGACTAAACCTATGAGTCACTATTACACAGTGTTGGCAATTGGACTTATAGGACTGAACTTATTGGACCAGTCCAAGCAGTCCAGTCCAATAAATCTATTGGACTTTGGACCAATTCTAAGGGGTAGCCAATTATATTTCAGCATTTAAATTAATGATGACAGATAAAATTTTATTATTATTAACAATATTTTTTAAAAATTATAACAAAGAAATTATATATTTTATAATTCTTGATAAAAAGAAGGATCATCTAAATTATATTCAAAGATTTCTTCTATTTTCCATTTTCCTTTCTGTCTATTAATAGTTGGGTGTCTAGTCCTTTTGATTTTTCAATTGACCCTATTGGACCTACTATTTCATTTAATTCTTCTTCTTCTTCCTCTTCTAATACCTCATCATTCAACATTTCCATCCACCGACCCATCACTGCATTCCATTGAACCACATTTTCAATGTCACCTATAAAAGATTCATTGCTTATTTCACTTTCTTGTATTTCTGATTCCTCAACTGGAGCAACATAATTTTCGGAATGGAATTTTTTTTGTGATTCATCAATCTCAGTCTTTTTTCTTCTATAATTCATGTCATTCCTTAATTAACCCATTGATAACACCTTGTTATGCTAAATAAATATTAATAAAATTAGTCAGTAACAAACAATAACAATATATTATATTCAATTGAGTTACTTACATCAAGTCTATTTCTTCTGTCTGAATGTAAATGCCCCATATTAGAAAACAAGCATTCAACTGCAGCAGTTGTCACTGTTATTGAAAATACTCTTTTTGCAACTTTATGAAGTTCTTTATTAGTACCACCACCCATATAACTCCAATATTTTAGTGGGTCATCATTAAATTGTTCTGCTATATCAGGATCATAGGGATCTTTTCCTTTTGCAAAATCTTCCAATTCATTAAGAATATTATTGGGTCTTTCATCAAACCAAACAACATAATAATATATGATCCATTTTCCCAAGTTAGGAAGAGTTAATTTCTCATTGTTGGAATTGAATTTTGTCATTTTGTATTGTGGGTTTAATAAGAAAGATATTAATAATAAAGGCTGCTCCCATGAAAACCACCAATTTTGCAATTGTATCAACATTTGATTTTTAAATTCTTCCGATGGAATTTCTTGTATCATTTGAACAATTTTACCAAAACTATATAATACATGATCTAAACGTGCTTTATCCCTCTGTAATTTATTTAGAGCTGCACAAAATGGATGTAGTAATCTTACAAGTCTCTTAGATCACACCACCAACTATCATTTTCAATAATATTACAAATCCTTATTGGTAATGTGATAACTTCATTTTCATTAACAATAAAGTGTCTTCTGGATTCAATTTAGTTACTAAAGACTGTGATAAATAAAATTATAAGCTATTTACAATATATCATATTAATTAGTGAAATACATTGTATAATGGTGACTTACTTTAAGTGCAGATTTTGTTTTTAACAAGTTAAAATAACTATGAAAAAATGAATTC
This sequence comes from Entrophospora sp. SA101, assembly GCA_958430865.1. Taxonomy (NCBI): domain Eukaryota; kingdom Fungi; phylum Glomeromycota; class Glomeromycetes; order Entrophosporales; family Entrophosporaceae; genus Entrophospora; species Entrophospora sp. SA101. The sequence goes on along the minus strand of CAUDNR010002657.1, from coordinate 18,781 downwards.
CATCTTGTGTCACAAGGTAGTGATAAATGAACATATTTTCCTCTGTAAATTGATTCTTGTTCAGTGTGTAATTGACCCATAAAATATGTACTTTGTCTAAAAGTTGAAATAACATCAATTGCTAAGCTTGAAACTCTACTAAAATTTGATTATTCTTTAAACAAATCTCCAACACACAAGTTGAGTTGATGAGCATAACAGGGGAGGAAGACCTTCTCACGAAAAGCTTTACAAAGATGCTTCCTAAATATATAAATATATTTGTTATTATTTTTTTTCAATAATTTATTAAAAAAATTAATGACATACCTAGCTGCTGTGTATTCACCTGCTGAATCTGTTACTAAACAATTCATTTCTATACCCTGTTCAGCAAATTCATCAATAATATTTTCAATATAAGAATATAAATCAGTCCATTGAGATCTTTCAGTACTAATATCTTCAGCTTTCCATATAAGATTAAGACCAGATGATGTTACTAATATTGTACCCAATATCTTTTGTTTTCTGACATTGGTCCAACCATCAAAAATAACAGACACACCAAGTTCATCTTTTTTAGCAATCATTTCTAAATCTTTTTTTAATTTATTTGCTTCTTCATTCAAAATTCTACCACCTAATGTTCTACGATCTGGTAGTTGTATTGTTGGGTTTAACCAAGAAAAGAGTTCTTTTGTTTCTGGATTATTTATCCATTGAAAAGAAAATCCATTGGAGACTGTCATGTGAATTAATAATTGTTAAAATTTTTTCACGTCATTGCCTTTAATAGAACAAGAAAGATATGATTGAATATTTTTTACATTTGACTTTCTATTTGTATTAATATCTATTAATGATATTTAAATAAAGTTATTGTTTTTATCTTATTCTTTTTTAATAAATAAATACACTAAAATTCATACCCAAGAGTCTTTTTTATTTGGAGTAGATAGTGTTCCGAACGGGTCGGGTCAGGTACCTGGGTCAGATATAAAAAATTTCTCAAGTATCAATTAATATATGTGATTTATTTTGCTCATTTGAATTTTAAAAAAAATACAATGTGTAAAATAAGTGGATTTTTAAAAAAGAAAAAAAATTAAAAATTTGATTTACTTAATAATATTATTATCTCTAATCTAATTTTTCAGGCACATGCATGCTTGAATTATTTCTTTCTCCAAACAACAACTTTTTTTTGTGATTAGGTCACCACCACCTGAAAAGTTTCTTTCAACAGATACACTTCTACCTTACATTAAATAATATACAAATACTTATTTATTTTTACAAATTAAATAAAAGATATTAAAAAAAGATATCTTACCTGGAATTGCAAGATAGTCACATGCCATCTTGGAAAGATTTGGAAAGGTGGCTTCATGAACCTATCATATTTAATGAAAATAATAATTAATGTTGAAAAATAAATATATCAGATATTAATTAATTTGTTACCTTCCACCATTGTAGTGGATCTGTTTGAGGATTTACTGGAGGTTTTCTAAGATACTCCTCTAATTCATCTTCTTTTTGATTATTATTATAATTGATACCAAGTGAAAATGTAAAAAAAATATTTTCATTATTATTTGTAGTGGCAGCAACATTAGTGGCAGTAGCAGCAGCAGCAGCAGCATTATAATAACATTCATTGTATTTATCAGCTAGTGTTTTTTGGCCATATCAATATTAATATTAATAAAATAATTAATAATAAGACAAGGATTATGTATTGCATATGGCACATGATATGGCATAAAACAAGGGTCATGTAATTCGGCATATTGGGCCCATGTCAACCCGTGTGACCCGCGGGTCAAATCAAATTCATGACCCGACCCGAAATATGGTCAACCCGACCCGACCCGAACGGGTCATAACCCGTGGGTCACTCGGGTTGACCCAACCCGTTCGGAACTCTAGGAGTAGAAGGATTTTGTAAATTATTTATTTCATTAGATGATGTATTAATAAAACCTTCATCATTATCATAAAGTTCATTTTCAATTATAGTTTCTGTATCATTATCAGCAACCCAATTTAACCATTCTTCCTCATTTGAAAAATTATTTCAGAAAAATTTACAATTCAACAAATGATTATGACAAGTTTTTTTAGTTAAAGTTATTTTCAATTCGTTGGTATTTATATTAGAGCTTTTACAAGCAATGCAAATACCCAAGTGATTATAACCATTTGGTTTATCAGGTAAAACATGAAAGTATTTTTTATATTGGTTACTTCCTCGAGGCATTGAAAGAGTGATAAATTGTATGTGATTACATTCTTTACAGTAATAAAATTATTTGAGAGAATTTTTTATCTTTTGTATGACAAAGTCCAAATAAAGTCTAGTCCAGTCCAATAAGTCAACAAGTCCAGTCCAATACCAATTGGACTGGTCCAATGTACAACTAAGCCACTTTTTTTACTGCGCCAATTGGACTGGACTTATTGGACTGGACCGGTCCAAACGGTCCAGAGTCCAATAAAATGATTGGACTGGCAATTTTGACAACACTGTCTATAGATTTAATTCATAGTAATATCACAAGTAATTTAAATCTAGAAAATGTCATGGAATTATCACCTGAAAATTCAATTTTACCAGATGAATTATATGATTTAGGATTAGAAGCATATGAACCAAATGAATTAGTATCTGAAGCAGTCCAGGATTTGAAGTTATTTTTTGAAGATGAATCAAATTGCAAATGTTGTAAAAAAAAAGATAAAATATGTTTTAAAAAAATTGGCTTTAGAAATTTTTTGGAAAGAAAATTCCAGTTAAAAGGATTAGAAGACAATGAACTGGATCTTTGTATTAAAACACAATTGATGGTTTTTAAATTAAATGATGAGGATGACAATGATGAAACAGAAAGAGATACTTATAATTATCAATATAATTCAACAATACCAATTTGTCAACCAGTTTTTTTAGAACTAAGTGGTTTTAGTAAAAAAAAATTAATAGCCTTGCAAAAACATTTAAAAACAGATGGTTTAATAAGTTGCATACATGGTAATACTGGTAAAGTTCCTCAAAATAAATCACGTGCAATAGTTGATCTCAAAATTGCACAATTATTTAAGAATTTTTTATTGCAATACTCAAATTTACATGGATTACCATCTCCTATGAGAATGAGGGATGAATCAGAATTAATCATTTATTTACCAACTTATTTAAATTACACTACAGTATATGAGGAATTTAGAAATTATTTTGATTTGGAATATGAATCTATTAGACCAATTGAATATAATACATTTTACAAACTATGGAAACAATTAACACCATACATTAAATTCCAATCACCTGGAACTGATCTTTGTGATACTTGTGAAGCATTTGAAAGAGATATAAGATTTACAAATGATGATGATGAAAAAGAAAATCTTAAATTTGAATACAAAAATCACAAAACAGATGCAGAACAGGAAAGAAGCCATTATACCAACATAATTGAAAAAAGCAAAAATGATTCAACAGTAACACACATTTGTTATGATTGGGCCCAAAGTGTTGCAGCTCCATTTTCATCTCAGCAAGTTGGATCAATTTATTTCAAATCCCCTTTCATCATACACCTTTTTGGTGTATGTAAGACAGATGATGGAAAAAATAATCAGTTAAATTATACTATAGGAAAAGATGAATTACCAGAAGGAAAATCAAAAAAAGGAGCCAACACAACTTTAAATATGGTTTTTGATTTTCTCCTAAAGAATCGATAAGGTTGTGGGCGAAACCTCCTTAGTAATTGCTGAAACCATGGCAAAACTATATTAAATCTTATCAAAAATCCTGTTGAAACTATGCCGAAAGGCGAAACCTCAAAATGCGAAACTCTGCTGAAACTCTAATAAACAATTAATGTGTAACCTGCCGAAACCCTGCTGATTGATTTCTGGATGAGTTTTGGCAAGCAACCTTATTCCCATACTAAAACTATTAAACCATGGTAAAAATTTCCGATGAGGTAAAATTATGTCAATCAAGCAATAAAATAAAAATTCTAAATAATCTTGATGTGTGTAAAGGTACTGTTCATCTCTGTAAGCAGCATCAAGATAATTATTTGATGCAAAAAATCTGGTCATGCTGCCATTTGATACTGTTGTATTTTGTTCTAATTGAAATTCTCTAATCAGCAATGATACCATGACCATTTTCATCAATGTAAATATTCATGGGAGTCACATCTCAATGACAATAACCTATATTTTTAACTAACTCTAAAAATTGGGCTATATCTTTTATAGCATTATGAATGGAAAGTGCCTCTTCTGGTAGCAGATCTGCTAAACATTTCTGATAGAAAGGTATTACAATTGCATAATAGTTCTGGTTTTCCAATATGACATCTCCATGGTCTATTACTGTGGTATTCCCATCTCACCTTTTGAAATACTTTCATTGATAAATTTTAAGACATTGTATTCATGTGTTAATCTTTCCTTTCTCCCAATTTTAGCTACAATATCACTGCCATATGAATCTATAATGCCTTTAAGAATCATTGGTTTTGATCTTGAATTATATCTTATGATATGTAGATCCTTTATTGCAATATTATGAATACTAATAAAAGGTGGCATATTAAACAGGTGATTACTACCAAGTTGTGAAGGGAGAGCTCTAAAAAGACAGTATAAAGTCATGCGACCCACATCCATTTGTTCAATCTTGATGCAAAATAAATTGATCAGTGTGATATTTAGAACCTGAATTTAAGAAGTGTTGATACATACCTCCGATCTCAAAAATGTCAAACCATTATCATTTTTTATTGCTTTAAACAAAATAAATCCTTGATCAAAATCTGTAAGAATAGGGAACCCAAATGATCTTGTTGGCTGTGCTTCAAACATTGATAGAAAACGTTCATGAAGTTGTCCTACACCTCTATATAGTTGTTCATCTTGATTTAGGTTTCCTTTAAGTTCAATAAAGAAAATTGTTTGATACCAACAAAGCACAGCATTTTTTCTTGTTAAGGTATAGTCAAGGTTGTTGATGCCCCAATTTGCGTGTTTTATGTGTATCATTTATATTATAGTCTTCACTTTCACCAAGGAACACTGTGAATTTAGTATTAGACAGAGCATATGAACTAATTCTTGTAAAAACCATATTGCATAAAATGTCCCTTACCTTTAGATAATTATAATCAATTGCTTGCTTTTTTTTCTCTGAAGATTCTGGTATTATAAAGTAATTGGATTGTGGGATATCTTTGTTTTGCCTCTTCTATTTCTGCCATTTAAGAAAAAATTTTTTGTTATTAAAAAAAAATTTTTAAATCATCATAAATTAATTAAATTAATGGGCACATGACTTGGAATTTATTTTAGGGGTGTGCCCGAATTTTTATATATATGTAAATCACCCTGCTTCACGAATTAAAGCAAGTGGTGAAATCCACGATCATATTAATATTTTCTACGAATGCCTTGGAATTGCAAAAAGGTCCAGGCACAAATAGATATTTAGGGATGGAGGGAATTGAATTGTTAAACAAATTAAAATTATTAATTGAACCAATTTATCCAAGATATGGATTTATTGTGTAAACCAATTTCAAGTAAACATGGTACACAAAATAGGATTAATCATATTCTGAATGAATTACTTTGAACATTAAAATTAATAGAAAATTGTACTGATTGTAAGAAAAAAGTTATAAAATGTGATTATTATTTGAATGGATCAATTAAATGCATTAAATCAACTTTCAAATAGATTAGAGAAAAATGAGGAAGAAACAAGTAAAGATTTAATTAAAATATTTATATAAATTTTTAATTGAAATGGATGTTAAATTGAAAGAAGTAGCATCATGCAATGGTTGCAAAGAAAAGGAAATTGAAAACTTAGTGGCTGATTGTGGAAATAAAGAAATAGCCAAGTTTCTTTATGAATATAAAAAAATAAATGCATAGATACAAGGATAGTTGTATTGAATGGATTCCTTTTAATGAATTTAAAATATAGAATATTTGTCTAAGGGTGGTTTTAGTGAAGTTCACAAAGCAATATGGATTAACTATTATCTATCTTTTAATGATAAATTTAAAATGAATGTGGTATTAAAAAGATTATATAATTCAAGTGATAAGTTATAAAAGAGGTAAGGTTTTTCAACAATAATTTTTTATAAATGTTGTTTTTAATTATTGATTTTAATTATAATTATTGATAGTTAAAAGCAAATAGTAAAAATGAATGTTTATATCAATGAATGCTTTGGAATTGTTGTATGTGAAATTGAAATTATGTGAATTTGAAATATTATGGAGTGGGGTGAAATTCTGATTGGCTAATTTGAATTTCACACATGTAAATTTGAATTTCACATATGTGAATTGCGAATTCGCATAATTTCATTTTCACGTACAATAGAATCACAAAGGAATGAATATATTTTGGTATCTAATTATGCTAAATATGGAGATTTACATAATAATTTATCAAAAAATTTCAGTGAAATTACTTGGGAAAATAAAATTGAATCACTTTATATTATTTTAGGAGGGTAAGTTTTAAATTTATTATAGTTAATAATTTTTTTTGTAAAATTTACTTTATACATTTTATTATTATTAGATTAAGGGAAATTCATTTTAATAATTATATCATCATGACTTATACAGTGGCAATATTTTTTCATATTCTAATCATACTAGCAGAATAGAAGATTTAGATAAAAATGAGAATCCAAATGAGATTTTTGGAGTCATTTCATATCTGGCACCTGAAGTATTACCAGATAAACAATATACAAAAAATCAGAAATTTATAGTTTTGGGATGACTATGTGGGAACATACCACAGGTAAAAAATCTTTTTATAATGTACCACATGATCATTGTCTTATAATGGATATTCAGGAAGGAATGAGACCTGGAAATTACCAGAGACACTCCTGAATTCTATGCTGAATTGATGAAAAAATGTTGGGACTCGAACCCAGAAAATAGACCAACTGCTAATGAACTTGATGAATGTTTATATGGATAACATTATAATTTTCTGATAAAGGAAAGAAAATCATTAAATTAGCAGAATCTAAACACCAAGAGATAATTAAATCAGAAAAAAATCTTTCAGGAGTAAAGAATTATAAACACCATGTAGATGCATTCTATACAAGCCACCCACTTAGTAAATTAATTGAGCAGGCTAATAACAAATTGGCTATTATATTAATGGATGGTGCTGATGATGATTCATCAAATAAAAAAATTCAACCAAATACTTTAATTGAATATAATTTTGACAGTGATGCTTCAGTATTTATGCCAATGCATATGAAATAAAAAATGATGGCAGTGATGATAATGTTAGGGATTGTGATGGTGGTGATGATATCAGATATTATAGTGCTTATGTTGATGATAGTGATGTTACTATTAGTGATGATAATGTTGATGATAATGGGTTGATATTAGTGGTAAAAAAAAAAAGCACTATTTTTTTGTTTACCATTTAACTGAATAAATATAATTATGGTTATTTATTATTACTATCCGTGAAGTTACACGCAAGGATCTTCTAGAAACTCCCTTTGTTGTTGTAGAAATTTGCTGCAAATCCTTTAATATTGTGGTTTTTCTTTTGGGGTTTGATAATTATTTGGTACATCATTCCTTACTCTTATTATGATTTTTGTATTTCTAAATTACAATCATTCATTATTTTGATTGAGGGTCATATTTATTTTACGTGGAATCATTTCATTATCACGTTTTGTAAAACCGATTGGGTTCACTCAAATCATATGATCAAGTTACCAAGCATGTTTTATATTTAGGGTCCGCGTAATTTAAAAACCGTGATGATGAAAAATCCCATATCTCAAAAATAACATTAGAAGTTTATAAAAGAAATTTATGGGATACTCATTGCTAGTTCTCTTGTAAAGCTTAATTCATATCCTTTTTTTTTAGACTTTGTTGATATCACTTCTCTCTAACGTCATTCTCAATCATATATTAGATCAATTTTTTACTAGCTTCTTTTGGGATTCTTTTTTCCATTTGATTTTGATTATCTATCATATGTTTTTAACAGATGATGATAAAACCGGGTTTGATGTTTTCTTTAAAGTATAGTCTTAAGCATGTGTAGAAGACTCAAAGTTTAATTGACAAAAATGAAAAAGCATGTCCATTTTTTTTTTTTTTGCATAAGATTTTTTCATATTTTATATAAAGGATATAAAATACATAATCATGAAATTGGCAAAAAATCAGGCTTCACTGATACAAATTTTTTTAAAAAAATGCAATAATCAAAGACAAAAAATGATTTCAATGTTCCGCGAATTTTAATCGCGTTGTACGTGTATATATATAAAAAAATTAAAGCTGCAATTGAAGCTGAATTTACAGCTACAGAGCGCTCCCTCGAAAATTTTTAATGAATATTGGTTTTACTTATAATAAAAAAGAAAAACATTGATTTCTGACAGTTATAGTAATGGTTTGCTTAACAGATTATTATTGTATGTGACTACACACTAACCTTTTCGTGCTTGGTTCAATTCCTTGGGTTGGTTTTTATCTTACGATCTCACATGATCCATGCATGGTTATCTTAATGTTAACTATTATTGTCTTACAATTTTACATGATCCATGTGGTCATGATGTTTTATTAATTAGATCGATCTTATATGATTTATTAATTATTGGTTATCTTTCTTAGCTATTTATTACCTATCAACAATTGATTAGATTACGTAAAGAAAGGTGTTTAAAATTTATGTGAAAATTGAAATTTAAAATTAAAAAAAAATTTAATAATTAGAAATTTATCCGATCTAATAGATGATGATGATAATAATAATAATAATATTATTATTATTATTAATAGTGTATGCTGTTTTACTGATTTCGTTTACATCAAGTCATTAGTTGAAACAAGTAACCTTTTAAAAGGAACTGAAAATTTCAGGACCGGAGTTGACGAATAAGAAGAATTAATTTTCAAGAAATTTTGTGGGAGCGATGTGATGACCAAGAAAAAAGATTCCAAGTCGGTGATATCATACAAACTGTAGGGCGGTTTGCGTTAGAAGATGGTTGTAAATATGCATGCATCATTAATATCAATATTAACAACCAAAACTTCTTGAGATTGGTTTGAATTTTTTATAACGTTGAATTTCTCATTTGCTTTTTTTTCAACTCACATTAATTCAATCGACCAAGGTTTCTTTGTTAATAATAATGACGATTACGATAACAATGATGATGACACCATCGATAATGATGACGATGACAATGACAAAAATAATGACATCGATGACAATAATAACAATAACAATAATAACAACGACAATAATGACAATGACGGTGACAACGGTGATGATATAACAGTGAAGATGACAATAATACCAGCAGCAACTACGTTAACAATATTAGTAAGTGCAGTGTTGACTGTGTAAATGATAACGATGATGGCGGTACTGGTGGCCACGAGCAACTATCACAAACCCTCCCTTTATCCGAATGCACTAGCATGCACATTAGCAACGCCCACAAAAAAAGATAATAAACTGAGGATACGAGAGCATTGGCTTAATGAAAATGACCTACAACATAGTCACCAAAACAAAAAATCTCCAGATATTTTGGAATCATATTTTATCAATTCTAGGTAAAAAAAATTTCTTTTACGATTAAGCCAGCATGTAAACTATTTTAGATACATGAACGTGTTTATTTGTATAAATGGTTTATCTATTGGATTCCAATACATCAAGGATAACCTAAAAAAGACTACAATTTCAACGGTTAGGGAATTGTTACCAGATGAAATAATTTTTTTGCATTTGGAGGCCCTGACGTTAGAGTTTACATATCTGGTTATAGAATTGTCGTCGTTGTCATAATCATAATCGTCATCATCGTCATCATCATCAAACAAATAACAAACGTTGACAAGAATCGAGCAGCACTAAAAAAAAACTTGAAGACACATTCGTTGAATCAAGCGATTTCCCAAAAAAAATAAAAATAAAAATTAAAATAAAAGATCCTTGTCATCACTAGTAAATAAAAAAGACTATTAAAAGAGGAAGTTCTTTTGAAAAAGTTGTTAAAAAAATTGTCGGGAATGAGCAAGAACAAGGCGATGAAGTGGAACTTAGCAAGAGATGAGCGGGAAAGATATTTTTATTTATTTTTGTGTTTTTGGTACACACACACACACGCACACAAAGTATCTTAATCATTTACATAATGTTATAACGTATTTGTAGTGGTATACCGTAATGTTGTCGTATACATGTTATAATAAATAACGAGTGATGAAAATACTTATTAGTTAATAAAATTTATGTATTCCTACTACTACTACGTTGCATAATTTTAACGGATAAATATTATTAATATTACTTTATTATTATGAAAATATTATAAATTGCAAATGAATGGCCGACCAATTAAATTCATCAAAAAATTTAGTTACTGCTATACACTCACTGGTCATAAATATAAGGACACTTGCAGATCATCAGAAATAATTGAACAAAGAAACATGAAAAAAAA
>CAUDNR010002646.1:71720-84172 GCA_958430865.1 Entrophospora sp. SA101 | reverse complement strand
TTTGTATGCATATTATATGCTTAATCCCTGCAATTGTGTATTATATACACATAATATTTGTACCCATTTTCCTGATGCTTATAGTGCAATAACAGAATTACAAAATCCAAGCAATGAATTAATTATAGAATGGGGAATTTATTGTGGTTTTGAATACAATTCATCTTCAGATGATCTTGACTTAAATCAATATTGGTTAGGTATGTTACAACAATTACCACTATTTTCAAAAATTGCATTAGATTACATTTGGCTTCCTATTTCAAGTTGTAGTGTGGAGAGAAGTTTTTCTGAATATAATTCTCTTTTGGATAGTGATCACCAGAATTTATCAATTGATTCATTAAAGAAATTAAATATGATGTATTTCAATTCTTAAATACAATTAAATATATTTTTTAAATAATTGCATAATTGGAATTTTTGGTGCATAATTTATGCATAATTAACTTTTATTGCATGCATAATTGACATTTTATTGCTGCATAAAATCACCATCCTTGCTTTGATTTTCATAGTGTGTGACCTTGTATGACCTCTAATGGTATTCATGAATACAAACCCTATCTCCTTTTGTGTTTGGTTGTGCTTCGTTTTTGGCATTCACCATATTTAGCAAAAATTTGTTGTATGGCAAATGATTTGTTTCATATACTATTCTTTGCAATCATGCATTGAATTGCAATGATCAGGAAGAAATCTATGTTTTTCAAACTTAATTTTTTGGGAAGGAATTTTTTGTTTTTGCTGGGTGGTAAAAAAATTTTTTTTTTTCTGAAATCGATCTATGTGCGTGATTTTAAATACCTTTTTTCACATGATAAACTTTTATCATGCAATATGTGCAATCTCTTTTGAAGTGGAGAATTGTTTATTTAAGAAAAAGAAAAGCATTGTTTTATCTTTTGGCGATTCTGATTAGTTGGCATTAGCAAGTATTTAAAAAATCAACAATAGAATTAATTATTGTTTTTGAAACAAGTTTACAACTAGAGATGGGATTATGCAACTTTTTTTTGCATTATGCGCATGATGATCTTTTCTATAAATGATTTATTAAATTCTATCAATAAAACTAAAAATTGAGTTGTTAACTAAATGGGCTGCTTGAGATAAAGAAGAAGAGGAGATAGAAGAGGAAGAGGAAGTAGAAATCTCAGATTGATTTTGTTGAAAATGTTTGTTAAGTACATGACATGAAACTTTGGTACATTTTTTAAGGTGTTGTTCACAATGACTTGAAGCAGCAAGCAATTTATGTGAAAAATAATTACATTGAGCTCCTTCTTGTTTATAAGTGGCCTCATGGCCAAGCTTTGTAAAATTAGACCAAGTGGAGGCATAAAATAGTAATATTTTTTTTTAAGTGTAACATTACACAATTCATTATTCATTGGGACATTATGCGCATAATGCATAATGCAATTTTGCCCATCTCTAATACAGACAGAAATTCTGAGATCTTTAATGAATATTAATTACACTATTACCCAAGTAACATCTGCAAAAACCAAGGGTAACAGCTTGTTACTGGTTTGAGGTTGGGCAACAATAAGATAAATTAATTATTATATGTGAGGATTGAATTAGTATCTTAACCTAACCAACAATATATATAGTTAGTTAATTAATTAAATCACTTGGACAACATAAATCAGATTCTACATATTCACAATGACTGTTTAAAATTAAGCAAATAATAATTTTTATATTTTATTATTATTATTCTTTATTTTTGCAAATATTTAAATTATCAAGAATATCTGATATTTATGATACAATTTTAAATGCAATCTTAATATTATATATACATGCATATTTTTATTCATTAATCCAATCGTTAATCCATTTCCTAACACTATCCATAACATTCTTTAACATTATTATAAACAATGTCATGGGCACAAATTTGCACACTCTGCTTATATATAAAAAATGAAAAAAAAAATCAATATTTTTAAGATATAATTGTAATTATAGTTTTATATTATATATATACCTCATCATCATTAAATTGTTGTGGTGACGGTTGTGATGATGATTGTGATGATGATTGTGATGATGATTGTAGTGATGGTGATGATGATGAGTCCTATAAATATAAGTAAATAAATAAATAAAATGTTATGTCTACTACTAATGTTTCAGTTTATACTTACTTGGTGGCAGCATTTTTTATATGGTGGTCCAACATTGTAATCCATTTGTCTCCTAATTCAGAGATCATACCTATACATGAAGTCGAAACTATTTCAACCATTTGCAGATCTGGTCAAAATAGGGTAGAAATAAGGTCGAAACTGATTTTTACTATCTAGTTGCCTCAAGTCAAAACATTTCGACTTTAGGGTTTTAATTTCGACTTCATGTATAATTATACCTTCTCTAAGATTCAAAAAAAAAAATATGTATATATATAAGTTGACAAAAATAAAAATAAATTGACATACTAATAAACAGGAATACTCATACATTATAATTATCAAATGGTAATGTTGATTCATTTGGAACATTGTTATTATTTATGATGTTATAATTATCAGATGCTAATGTTGATTCATTTGGAACATTGTTATTATTTATGGCGTTATAATTATCAGATAATGTTGATTCGTTTAGAATATCATTATTATTTATGATATAATTATCAGATGATTTGTTCAGAACATTCACCATCTGATAATTATAATAATAACATCATAAATAATAATAACGATGTATATTCTACAACAAAGATATGTATTTGGAATATGTGTATTAATGTATGAATGTAGTACAATTTCTTTAACATATAATTTGAAATTGAATCTGCTACCTCATTATTAGAAACTAGAGTGTCAACAAGTGGTGGCAATAACAACCATTCTTATTATTATGATAAACACTTATCCACAATCATCTGCTACTCCTCCTGCTTGCTTTCTTAATTTTTTATAATTCAACATCTTAAAAAAAAATTTTTTAAAATTTAAAAAAAAAAGATTGTTGAACAGTCAACAAATGTGTACACTAATTATTTATGTATGGGACCCCTGTTGTTTTTTTTGTGACATGATTGTTTTTTTTTTTGGAAAAACAATTTATTTTTTGACAGATGACAAAACGTGAGTGATGTTGTTTGGCATGGTTCTGAAGATGTGTTAATAACTAACCAGAGATAACTTTTAATTTGCATTGATATTTCTTTTATTTTATATAAATGTACTGTATATTATTGAAATCAAAACACAGAGCAGATCTTGCTGGGTAATTGGATGATTGGTGTTTTGCTTTTCATAATCATTATTAATATTAACATTAATATTAAATATATAAATAATTAGAAGATGTCAAGGCAAGCACACCTGACTTTCAGAAGAAACATTTGATATGAATGTTTGATTATCAGAATTTTACAGATGTTGAAGCACACATGCTACCTTGAACATTCGTTACTCATGGGTATAAGGCTAATCTGACTTGCGCCCCCTGATGATACAATGATGCAACTGAATTCCAGGGGATTTAGCATGGTCCTGGAGTTTACTGAGACTGTATCAATCATCAAGGACACTTTCACCAATCTTTTCTTACAGCACCAGGCCAGAGGAGGCTGCTGAATTTCCTGCAACGATCCTACCTCTAGGGTAAGGATGACTCTGTGACCAAATCACAACTCTGGAGAAATATTAAGAGAATCTGCAACTTGTTTCAAGCTACAGGAGGTTATGGTGACCCTGAAATTGCATTTGGGCTCTGATGTTAAGAGGAAAGTTGTGAAATAGTGTTTGTTTTATATAATTATTTTCCTAAATTCTCTGTTTCTTTGATACTTACCAATTTATAAATTTTGGATAGGGGACTGAATGTGTTTTTGCCAATCAGTCCCCTGTCCTAGATTAAAATTATTGCATGATTATATACATCTTTGTCAGCAATATGGCTAACAAGAAAAAAGTCATAAAATGGTTCAGATTTTGTTTGGCATATTATATATAAATTGATCATTTTCCCAGATTTTCTGTTTCTTTAATTTTTATTTGACCAACTGAACTTGTTATTTTTTAAATGGGGTGTAAACGTTCAAATAATTATCACAATTATTTACAAACGTTTAGATATTATTTAACACTGTTAATGAACTGATAATTTTATTGTTGTAAAATTATATAAAAGTTATCTTTATTTGTTTGAATTGTACATCTTTAAATAATAAAAATACAGTTCTTAAAATACAAATATAAATCATAAGAAAATAAATAAATATATAATCTATATATTGTATGGAAGTTTATAGACTTCCTGGAAAGTTTTGATCATAATTAAAGATAACTTCTTAATTATAAATAATATAAATAAAAATAATAATATGATTACATTCCCCACAATATAATATAACAATATAATATCCACTTTTCTTAATAAAAATAATAATGATAATAATAATAATAATATGTATAATTCTTCACCAAAAATCCCGATTGCCAAGTAACTTAAATTAAACAATAAAAAAAATGAATTCCTCTTACCAAATATGATAATAAAATTAAATGCCATTCGTGTGACATATTATTTCGAGGATTGTTACATGGGGGCTTTTACCCATATAATCTACCCCAGGTTAAAGATGTGTAGCTCAATGAGAGTATCTATCTCACAAATATAAAAGTGGCAGTTTGACTCTGCCCATTCCTATTCTAATGTCATCATGATCACTGGCATCAAGGTAAGGTTGCTTGCTGAAACCTCCTAATGACTGCTGAAACTCTGCCGAAACTCTAATAAACAATTAATGTGTAACCTGTAAAAACTCTGCTAATTGTTGAAATCCCTAAATGCAAAACTCTGCCAAAGCTCTAACAAACAATTAGTGTGTTACCTGCTGAAACTCTGCCGATTGATTTCCAGAGGAGTTTTGGCAAGCAACCATACATCAAGGTGAAAGCTGTAGAATAAATTAGCTCAGATTTTGTTTGGTATGTAATGTATAAATTAATCATTTTCCCAAATGTTCTGTTTTTTGGTGATTTTTATTTGACCAACTGAACTTGTTATTTAAATTGGGTATGATTATTGTTGAGTAGGCATGCTGCCAACAATACAGCAACCCAGGCTTCAAAACTCTGAATCCAGGGAAATCCAAATCAGCAAACCCAGGTTGCAACCTTCTCAGTTGCAGATATTAACTTTATTCTAGAGAGGTATATCACACAAATGTCAACTCTTGTCAGTTATCAATGCCCATATGGAAACAGTCAAGCCTGGTCTGAGGGGAAGATAAGATAGATTTTGTCCAAAGCCTTCCAACAGAGGGCACCCTTTACCTGTGGAAAAAAATCTACAGTTATGAGGTGTGTGAAAGCACCCAAACTTGTGTTAGTGATAGGAAAATTTTGATTAAATCTGACACCTGTTATTATAATCAGATTTATTATTCATAAGAAACCATATAATTGGAATTAAGAAAAAAATTTTTTTTTGATCCTCTCCAATGATTTATTCATTTATTTTTTGTAGATTTGGAGTAGATGCACACATTATTGTTTGTAAAATTGGGTTCCTTAAAAAATTTCATTTGTGCATTTAAAATTCTCTTGCTCCCATCTTTCTTTGCTTATATATAATCTATTGGTTCTCTTTTTACTGGTTGAATGATGCCAAATTGGTATCAGCAAATATCAGAATCTGATTATTCTTTAAAAAAATAATCAAGGTATTAGCATACTGATAAGTTAATAATATTCCTAGTACTTTTATCATACAGTCTAAAATAATATTGTAGTAGTTAGGGTTGCTATTCAAATAAGGTTTATTCGAATAAAATGAATAATTTGAGTAAAAATAATTCATAATTTGAGTAATGAAAACCAAGAACAAGTCATTGAAGAAATTGTTAACAATTACTACGAATCTGAAAATGAAAAGCACTGGGAGCATCAAAGTGAAAAGAATGCCATCATTGGTAAAATAAGAAGTGGAGAAAACTTTGGAGATAGACCTGCTAAAGATATCATTATCAAGGATATTATTGAAAGCAAGATTGAATGAATTAAGGAGTTGGAAGCAAAGGTGGAAGAACTAGAAGATGAGGTTTGGATGGAGCAAGAAGAAGCTGAAAAAGCATTAGATGCAGCCATGAGAGGAGAAAGTGTCAAATGTTTGAAACAGTGTTAAAACAAGATGCTGCAATGGGAAAACTTCTGGATCAAATAGAGTTGTTGGAGAATAATTTAGCAGTTAAAAATCAGAAATAGACTGAAAGAATTATTTAGAAAATAAAGAACTACCATCTTTACCAAAGCAACAAAAAGAAAATAGGATACACAAACTCAAGAAATTAGTTAGTAAGTTAAAGAAAAGACTAAAGAAAGAGCTCAAACTTTTGTTATTCAGAAAAGTAAGTAAATATGAGACTAGAATATAGAATTTTGGAAATAGCAAAGGGAGATGAGCAAGAGTGCAATTTTTGTTTTCTAGATTTTGATGATCTGACTAGTTTCAGTCTTGGTACTACTCCTGCTACTCACCAAATTGTAGGTTGTAATTATACATGAAGTCAAAACTATTCCAACCATTTGCAGATCTGGTCAAAATAGGGTCGAAATAAGGTCAAAACTGATTTTTACTATGTAGTTGCCTCAAGTCGAAACATTTCGACTTTGGGGTTTTAATTTCGACTTCATGTATGGTTGTAATACTCCTGATGGTTATGCTGACAGTTTTTATTTGTGGTGAATGCAAAAAAGATTACAATAACAATACTTTCCTGTGTTGTGAGAAATGTGGTAGGTTAAAGAGAAATAGAAACAGGTGCATTTGTAGTCATTTAAAAGCTAAATCAACTAAACCACTTTCTGATAAAGAATTACTTTTGCAAGCATTCAGTTCTTGTTTAGAGAATAAGGCAAGAGAACCAGAAAGAGTGTTATCAACTGCTAAATAAGAATTAAATATTGAAAGAGAAGAGGTAGCCAAATTCCAAGAGAAATCTGAGTAGTGAAATAAAAGACAAAAGCAAGAGCTTTTGGACAAGATTAAATCATTAAGTTAACTCAAGAAAATAAGCAATTAAAAGAACAGCAAGGCAGTAGTAGTCAAATTGTTCAAATTGAAGTTAAAGAAACCAAGAAATGACCTTGGTGAAAATAAGAAAGTAATTTTTCTCTGTATAAATTGAAATTCATTCCAACTATCAAAGAAAATGATATGGTGCAAGACACCTAGTCCCACAACTTTTTATTGGTAATGTATATCTTTTAAATACTCTAAAAATGGAAATGTAACACCAAAAAAAACAAATCATATAATCAAAGCTAAGACCTTTCTCTACAATCTAATGATTTCATTTTGTTGATATGTCACATTACCATGGAGAAATCTAGCTTCAAAGTTGCACGAGTTTACTATGTTAACCCCAAAACTGTTGTATTACACGCGATTTTTTATATTAAAAATGAACGAATTGGGAAGAATTGAAAATTTTTATTTTTATTTGCCAATCTTTATCACGTGACAATAACAAATATAAAAAAAGATAACGTTGAAATAAAATAGACAATATTGCAATGATCAAAGAAATGCATAAATAGACATGCTATTCCCACTTAGCACCAAAAATATATTATATGGGAATACACTTGTGATAAATATGTATGTTAGAAAGAATTGCAGTATATATAATAAAGATTTTTTATTTATTAAAATTTATTATTATTATTATCACGTGACAGCGAAAATTTTATTGCATTTTTGATTGGGAATTTTTTCCCAAATCTGTCATTGTGGCGCAGAAAGTTGCGGGATTAGGTTGCCTTGCACTATAGTTATTTTCCTTTTAAAGATTTTTGCTTTATATTAGATAATAATACATCATCATGATGCTTTCTTTTCCTAACATTTATTATTTTCTTTCTTCTTGGTAAATTTCATAGGTAATCTTTTCTTTTCTTAGATAAGTTTCAAGTGTCTGAGTGTCATTTATTTTGAAAACATAAGGAGCAATTTTTTCACCTTGTTCCTTTTTTAAAAATACTTCTAATGATGCTGTAATTTTTTGGTTCCAATGTAAATGAGTTTCATATTAGCTATTTTTGTCTAGACAAATACACAGGTAATACTATTGATCCCTGAAATCATTGGTAGCACCAATGTTCACTTTGTCTGGTTTTGTTGCAGTCTGCCCCATAATAATGTGCAACAAGATCTTATAGTATAATGAACATATAGTAGTATCAAATATATGCCTGAAGATCTTGGCAATAATAATATTAATAGTAATAAAAAAAAAGATAGATAACTATTAATATTTGATTTAGTTCACATCCAAAAATATTGTCATTGACTTTAAATGATATTAATATTCAATTAACCAATACAATTAAACCTTATAGGTAGGTCTAAAATTTTTTTTATTATATATACAAACTTCAACATATGAAAAGAATTACATTCAATACAATGTATTCAGTTTGATTAGAGTATGTATTTGATCATCAAGTTCACCAGATGTATAAAATAATTAATAATTATCATTATTATTTCTTCATCCATATAAATTAACTAAATATTGTATGCTGCAATGCTTGATCAGATGACATCCTTTGATCCCTATTCACCTGACACAATTTAAGAATAAAATCCATAACATTTTCAATTTCATTAATATCACTTCTGATTGTTTTAAATGTAGAAAAATCTAGGTCACCTTTCATTATATTGTCATAAAGCTCAATATAATCTTCTGGTCTTCTTTTCTCTCTAACATGAATATTAACATTCCAAGGATATTTTTTTGACAACATATAGTAATTTACTATCCCAAATGACCAGATATCAATAGATTTGTCATATTCATATTGAGCAGTATCACCAGCACTATCATTATCTGTTGTAAATATCACAATTCTATCTTTGAATGCCTTGGCAAGTTCAGGTGCAACAAATAAGGGTGTCCCAACTAAATCTGTGCTGGTCTGTTCAATATAATTACCCATGCTGTCAATAGATCCTTCTATTTTTTTTGACTCACCAAAGTCAATCAACTTAACTTGATTAAAATTAGAATCTGTAAACATGATGTTGTCAGGTTTGATGTCTCGATGCATTATGTGATTCTTGTGAATATACTAAAAAAAAAACCCCCATTTTAAAAAGTGATAGATTTTGAGGGAATAAAAAATTTAAAATGTTACTATATGTAGTATAAAAGATATACAACTATGGTAATGTTTAAAATGATTAAAATATAATATTTGAATACAATATTAATAAAACTATAATAAAAATATTCTTGCCTTTATAGCTGAACAAATTTGGAAAGCCAATTTTTTCCAATGTTGGAAATTTATAAAACCATTTAATGTTTTAATATAGTCCTCAAGACTCCCTCCACAAAAATAAGGTAAAATAATTACTATATTCTCCTTGTCAAAATAATCATCAACTACCTTTATAATATTCTCATGGTTCAACATTTTCAAAATATCAATTTCATTTCTATATTCAAATATTCTGTTTTGGTCAAATTTTCCATCACTGACATTGATAATTTTAGCAGCATAAATGTTTTCATCATTACGATTATTTGATCTAATTTTTTTAACAATGCATGATTTGCCAATTTCAATATGATCATTACTACCATCTTCATTATTTATAACATGATATCTTTCTCCTGATTGAGCAGGTAAACGATTCTTTTCTTCTCTAAATTGATTTTCAGGATCAGTTTTGGCATCTTCAAAAAATCGTACCTCTATATAAATATAATTGAATAGATAAAATATTAATCAAATATACAAACATAAACATATATGTAAATATTAAATGATTTATACTACTTACCAATAAAGTCCTCTTCAGTCTTGATTAAAATTTTATCATTGTGATTTAAAACCTGTTCCTCATTTGGTTCCAAATGTTTATTATTAACAAAAGTTCTCCTGTTCCAGCCATTTTTTATAACTGTTTCAAAATCTAATTCCTTAACATAATGCATGTTGTCTGTTTTTCTCTAATGGATGATAAATGATAATAATATTATTATAGAAATGATAATGATTTCAATATGTGCATATAATAGATTAATTAAACTATTGTTACTTACAATTGAAAGTATACATTGTATACTTGCTACATATGTTGGATTGTTAATTGTCAAATTAGCTGCCAGGTCACGCCCAATGGTTATCCGATTTTGGACTTCTGATAAAACAACCTTTTCATTTAAATATACAACAGATGAAATTGCTTTAGCTTCTGCTTTAGCAATATCATGTTTGAGCTTTTGTATTTTCATGTAGCGTAGATCAAGGCAAGGATCATAATAACTTTTCTTGTAACTTGTGGTGGCTATTTCAAAAGTATTAATTTTTTTTTTGTTGTTGTTGTTGCTGTTGTTGTTGAATTGTCTCACTTTAATATTATTATCATTACTGTCATTGTTATTACAATCCTTGGCATCTTCAAAAAATTGTATTTCTATATAAATATAATTGAATAAATAAAATATTAACCAAATATACAAACATAAACATATATGTAAATTAATTGATTTATACTACTTACCAATAAAGCCATCTCGAGTCTTGACTAAAATTTTATCATTATGATTTAAAATATGTTCTTCGTTTGGTTCCAAAAGTTTTTTATTAACAAAAGTTCTTTTGTTTGGACTATTTTTTATAAATGTTTCAAAGCCTGATTCCTTAATTTTTGTTTTTCTCTAATGGGATTATAATGATAATAATAATATTATAGAAATGATAATGATTTCAATATTGCATATAATAGATATGTATGATTAATTAAGTTATTGTTACTTACAATTGAAATTGTACAATGTATACTTGCAATATATAGTGGATCGTTAATCCTTAAATTGCATGTTTCATCATGTCCAATGGTTATACAATCTTGGTATTCTGTTAAACTAATTCTTTGATTTAGATATACAACATATGAGATTGTTTTAGCTTCCATTTTAGCAATCTCAGCTTTGTATTTTAATATTTTTCTTTGTCGTATCTCAAGTGCCATATCATAGTAACTGTTGCTGTTATCATCATCATCATCATCATCATCATCATCATCATCATCATCATTATTATTATTATTATTATTATTATTATTATATATTAAAACTAGAGCGATGACAACACCATTCTTATGGCAAACACTTACTAATTAATAAAATCGCCATGATCCTTATTTCGTCTTTTGTTATCTGCAGGCATTGTTTTTTTTTTGTTTTCTTTTATTAAAAAGATAATGTTTGTTTTTGATCAATGCGTTACACATTAATTATTATTATTGGCACTTAGTGTTGCACGAAGAGTTTGACGCGAATTGGATTTTTTTTTCTAAAATGACAAAACGTGGTTCTCCTAAAGAAGAAGTTAATAACTAACCAGAGGTAATATTATTTATTTGTATTAATATATGTCTTCTATATTATTGAAATCAAAACACTTATCAAGATGGTAAACAATTGGTATTTTGCTTTGCGCAATCAACATTAATATTATTATAAATAAAGGAAGGCAGCACACTGTTGAAATTGAAACATCTCAAATACGAAACACTTCAATATGCGACGTTTGATTATCGGGAATTTATAGACATTGAAGCACGCACACTACCTTAACATTTTACAGTCATTCTCACATTCCTCATGTACACAAGGCTAATCTAACCTAGGGCTTCTATTCGGATAAGGTTTATTTGAATTATTCACTTTATTTGTTATGAATTTGAGTATTCGAATTACATTGAAAGTTTATTCGAATAAATTTTAATTCGAATAAAATGAATAATTCGAATAAGGAAATTAATTCGAATGAAAAAATTAATTCGAATAAGAAAATTAATTCGAATAAGGAAATTAATTCGAATAAGGAAATTAATATTAATATTAATTTGAATATAGCAAATAATTTGAAAAAATTAATTCGGATAAAACAAATAATTAAGGTCCAGTTTAAATTCAAGCTCACCGGAAAGACATGAATCTTTCCTTATTAGTTTCATTTTTAATTTCAATTTTTATAATATTAAAATCAATATTAAACCTTGTTGTATATATAGTTTGAATATTTAAGTAATTGAACACCCATGATTCCAAATAATCTAATAAAATGAATGAACAAACTCAGGATTCCGATAATGAATAAAACAAATAAAACAAATAATTTGAATAAAGCGAATTAAATTTTTAATTTGAATAAACTTTTTAATATTAATATTAATATTAAATTTTTAATTTGAATAAACTTTTTAATTTGAATAAACTTTTTATTTTGAATAAACTTTTTAATTTGAATAAATTTTTTAATTCGAATGAATTTTTTTAATTTGAATAAATTTTTTTAATTCGAATTAAAGGTCAACCATATTACGAATACAGTGCGGATCATCTATACTCAAAAGTTAAAATTTTTGAAATATTATGTGATCCACACATTGGATTTTAAAAA
>CAUDNR010002646.1:55789-66257 GCA_958430865.1 Entrophospora sp. SA101 | reverse complement strand
GCTTCTAATTCTATATAGTAACCCCTTAGAAATTTTTATAAATGTGCCCTAAAATGTTGCAAAAATCGGTGGATATGTCTTGATATTTTTTACCAGTTATAATTTTATTATATGTTTATTATATGATAATAAATTAATATTATCACAAATTTATACAATAAACCCAATTTCGGACAAGGAAATTTTCGCTAGAAAATCTCAAATCAATTTTTGGTAGTATCACTTTGGTAAAGTATGACTAAATCGATAATGATTTGAGAAATAATTCCCGCTCTGGAAATTATTTCTCCGACAGTTCCCCCAATTGGTAAAATATTCAAAAACGATATTCGCAATAAATCCTATTTTATAAAAAACATTCCGTGAAAAAAACAACTTTCTAAAAAAAGAAATGCGTTAAAACAGTTTGCTCATTCTGGAAGAATATTGTATAATAATTATTGATGACAATAAAATAAATTGAGTGAATCAGACTAAATAAGACTTTACATGAGTTTTATCAAATCAAAATTTGTTCACAAATTAAAGCTTGTTATGGTTATTTCTTTTATTCAACAAAAATTTTTTTGAAATACAAGTTTCTTATATCCATTTTAATTATAGCCTGATTTTGTAGACATATTTCGACCACTGGTAAAACAATCCAAATTTTATTTAGATTAAACACACAGTAAACATTTGTTAAAACAACCAAAGACAACTTAGTCAACTCTTGTGTTGCATCCATCAACCGATCATGACACATTTTTAGTCCAAAGATAAGTTATCACTTTATATTATGGATTTTCGGGTTTTTCAGGATCGGGAAAACTCTGACTCCATCAGGAAAATAAATCTTACGTAAACCTACATAGGGTTCAGAATTGGCCAGCATTATGTCGATATTTTGGTAATTCTGTTAACATTTCCGCATAATGCTGATCATTTTTAAACCCTGCGTAGGTTTACATGAGATTTATTTTCCTGATGTCTATGGTGCCTAAATAACATTAACGCAAATCTCGAAGGCTGATCGGTGAATTTTTCCAGTTTAGGTAATGGTTTACGAAGACTAGCCCCTATTACTATTACTATAGTGATGCTTTTTTCAGTTTGAGTTTCCTTTTTTTGGATTTAAATTTAATTCACTATTAACAAACTGTATCAATATAGATAGGTCACTGTAGCAGCCGGTCAAATCTTATTATTTTGTGAAATACCAAATTTAGGAAGATGTTTCTAATCAACTACAGTCAAGCCTTGTTTCAACGAATTATATATATATATATCGTGTTACAACAACAACGAATTTTTTTGGTAGGATTTTTGTATAATAATAAGTATTAATCGCGTTACAACGAATTCACGTGATAGGCAGTATCCAAATTAAAAAATAATAGTTTTATATCGTTAAATACTAATTAATCAAACAAAATAAAATTCACTTTACTAAATAATGAGAAGACTGGTATTCTTCCATTGTCGGACAATGTAGAGTAGAGATTGAGGATGTGACTAAATTTAGAAAGTGATCTTGAAAATTTAACAAACAAATTTTTCTTTCAGTTCACCATTGACTGCAAAGGAATATATATCGATTGATGATAAGTTAACTAATAGTGTAATGGTAACTGAGTAAGAGATTATTAATTATCTTACACAAGTTGAACATGACACAAATATTCCCAATATTACAATAAAGGATGCAGTCAATGCTTTTGAAACTGCTTATAATTTTCTCGAACAACAATTTAAAATAGATTATAATGAATTAAAAAATTTTAAATCATTGAAAAGAAAAATGACATTATATTATGTTAAAAATCAAAACAAACATGTATTACTGGTTATTTCAAATAAATAATTTTTATTATTATTATATGCGTCGATCATTACTATTACTGAAATAGTTAAAATTTTGTTTCAACGACCATCCCCATAGATTCGTTGAAACGAGGCTTGACTGTAATCACAAACTGTTTTGTAGATGTAACATTTAATTACCAAATATATCTAAATAATTTTAATAATAATAAAAAACCTTAAATTAAACTTCGGGGAAATGACAATGCAAAAATCAAAGTTAAAATTTATTTGCATATTTACTTGTTTATTATTCTATAATCGCGAGTTTTATTGTTGCATCATATGTAATTAAAAAGTTTATTTTCAAAAACAAAATGACAAAATAAAAAATTTATAAAAAAAGGAAAGCGTGAAAAATATTTTTCTAATAGGTCAGCACTAGTTTATAAATCAAACAATGGTCAAGACAAAGAATTAAATACGAGAATTTAGTGGTTTAATTTATCATAGTGATGTTAGCTGACTAAGCCAAACAACTCTTAGCTGGCTAAAAAAAAAAAATCTCTTAACACTCATTTTTACATCTGGAATTTTAGTGAAGAATTCAGTGGCATAGACATTTAATTGAGATGGCCCACCTGCATCACTTAGAATGACAATAAAACATACATTTGCTCAAAAACAAAATACAATACATCATAGCAGGATAAAAGTCATAGAGTTTCTATTCGTAATACTAGTCCTTATTTTAATTCGAATTATAATTATTTCGTTTTATTCAAATTATTCGTTCTATTCGAATTATTCGTTCTATTCGAATTATTCGTTCTATTCGAATTATTCGTTCTATTCGAATTATTCGTTCTGTTCATTATCCTATTCGAATCATTCGTCCTATTCGAACTATTTGTTCTATTGAATTATCCATCATTTTCGAATTATTCGCTCTATTCGAATTATTTGTTTATTCGAATTATTTGTTTTATTCGAACCATTAAAGGCGAAATAATAATTATAGTAATAATAACATCTGAAAAAGTTTTTCATCAACTGGGATTTATTCAAGTTCTTAGCTGTCTAAGCCGTTTAAAAATTCCTTAGACGGCTAAGCTGATAAATTACTTAGCCGTCCGACATCATTAATTTATCAAGCATCAATTTAACTATTAGTTTAATATACACTTAAAATTAAACTAATTAATAACTCAGCTAGTGTTACGATCCATGGATGATCATTTCTGAATTAAAATTAAACGTTTTGATCGCCAGAATTTTCTATCTGATCAATCGGCTTGGATTGAACTCCCTGTCAAGCTCTCGTTTTAACGTATATGTATAGTTAATTTTTATTGGTCAGGACTAACTGGTACCGGGTCCTAAAGTTTAGTTTTTTTTTCTTTATAAATTTTGAATTTTTGATAATATAATCATTTTTTATCTTTAGAATAGTAATCAATTTTTTTTTCAAATAAAATGATCATAATTATCATCGTTAATCATTCAAATCCCAATAATAATTCACAAGTCATTAGAACTAACTACTTCAAAAGTAGATGAATATTTTACAAGAAAATAATGAAATTTAGAATTGTTATATTTTGTGTAGCCACATATAAGTGGTGCATATGTCAAAACTAAACCTAAAGTCAAAAGTCAAGCCTTTGACTTTTGCACAGTTGCGAAACTCTCTAGTTTGGAAGTTAACGTTAACTGGTACTTTAAAAATCATATTTGTGGATAATAGTGATGTTTAAAATAGATTTAATTGTTGGAACAAATAATTTGTTTCTTCTAAAAAAAGAATTTTTCATTTTATTCATTAAAACTATATTTAAAAAAAACTGCCATTGAATATAATTTTGACTTTTTAACAATTTTGGAAAATTTCCGTGAAAATCACTGTTTAAAATAAAAAACAATAAAACCGGTCTAACTAAAATTAGAGTTTCACAGAAATGAATTGAATTAATAAGAATATGAATAAGAATATGAATAAGAATATGAAAGAATATGAATAATGATAATAAAATCATTGGAGTAAAATAACAAATTTTATCCAAATCAGGTAAAACAATTTTTATATGAATTATGGTATGACGCGCGCCATATAATTATACATGTGTATATAAAAGCAAATCCGTCAATTTTATTTTATTTTTTTTTTAGCGTAACATTTTGATTTTACCCAATGCAGACATGCAGATGGTTTAGATTATTACCATAACAAGTTATTAATCGTAAATAATTGATTGGTTTAGATTGTTAACTAATTAGTAAAAAGGTCTTGCACGAAACCAGTCTTTGGCAGTGTGTACTCTTGATTAAAAATAAAAATAAATTTTTACGAATAAATTATATTTTGTATTTTTAAATTTTGCACAAAAAAAATAAACCACTTACGTTTTTCGAATTCTCCTGGTTTTTTTCTCGTTTGTGCACGTGTCGCACGTATGCGTATGATAAAACTCGGATATTGGGTTTAATATTACCTCAATATGGTAAATCGTGATGGTAAAATTAACATTTTAATAATAATAATCATTTTGTTTTCTAACCAAAAGTGATAGAATAAAGTGTTTGCGTGATTAAGCTAGCCGAATTTGGTTGATCGTAGCTGCATTTGATTTCTCGTGTGTGTGTGTATGCTCATGGTAAATCTATTTTATCATTAAAGATGGATATTCAAGTTATAAATATTATTGCCAAATGACAGCAATAATGTAATTTTATTATATTATTTTATTACCTCAAATTTTTTTATTATTGTCAAAAATGTTATCGACTTTATTCACAATCAAATTGTTAAAATCGTCACAAAAACCAATGAAACAGTCTCTGGCAAGGTTATGTTTCGGTTAAATGAATGAGAATTCAACTTTTAGAATTTATAGATCATCTAATATTTATTCCATGATGTATATTCGTTTGTGGTCATTTTTCTTTTGGTGTCAAAATTAAAGCAAGTTTTTTTACTGCAAATGGTCAATCTGATTTTTTTGATTAATGATAATTAATTATGTCTTCCCTCTTCCTCTCACATCATCTATTATTTGATAATTCGCCAAGCAATCAAACTTGACATAGTGATTTGAAAGGGCCCAATCAATCATTGACATTGGCAATAATTTTCTGGTGAGATTGTAAGTGACCACAAAGTTATTAAAATAGATGATAACGATAATTATGTTAACATGTTCAAAATTTCATACCAAGTATATAATGACTTTTTGAAAGAAGATGAAGATTGTGAAAATCTCTGTAGTACAGTATATAACAAACCAAAAAGATTTAATTCAGTGACAGATTACATATGCAAAAGTATCACATCCCATTTCATGTTTTTGGATGGTTGTGCATCAGTAAGAAGTTATTATTGGATGTGAAAGCAACCAGGTGGACTTTTTAAATCCAAGAAATTCATCACCATATCGGACTCCTTTGGAATTATCTTCTCCTTTGTCAACTTCTTCCCTCAAACACGTTTGATATTGTCCTCATCTGTTCATCAACGGCATAACAACAGGAAGAACATAATGGTTTTTATCACGAAGATTTGTTGGATGGTTAATAACAATTTATTATTTATTTATTTACTTTCTTTTCGAAAATTTGTGTATTTCATCTCAATAATTTTGCGGAATGTTATGCTGCAGCATATTATTATTATTATTTAATGTTGTCCGCGATTCTGAACATTCGGGAAAATCTGATGGAATATGCAATCCTAATTAGAAAAGGAATACGAGATTCAATGTATAAATATTTCTAACAAGTTTTGACTTGAAAAACTATTTTCTAGTATATACACAAATTATTCATCTGATTAAATATATTATCAATTGTTCCTTCACTCAAACAAATAATTGTTACAACACTATTTGGAATGTATTTTTTTTTTATTTGTCAATCATACGTAATGATCCCTCACGTTAAACCAATTTCTTAATAAACGTTCTGGTCTTGGGGCAATTCTTGTTTCTTTATATAGTCGATTCATTTATTATTAGTGTTGTAACGATCAAACACCACCCTTAATACACAGCATTACAAAATAATTGACAGCACGCGTGAAAAATGAACAATTAATATTAATTATATAATTGATTATTGTTTAATATTTTATTAAAAAAATAACAAGCTCGGCTCATCGTAACTTTTTATTTAATTATCGTCGTAGTTGCAATGTATTGGCTGACAAAAATTAATAATTACAACAAAATAATAGATCAAAATTCTAAAGAGTAATTAATTAAGAACCAGCCCAGCCCAGCATATCCTTTTATTTAAAGCCGTAGTTGTAAAACTATCAGCTAAATGAAAATCACGCATGAATAATTTGCTTTTCAGGACTTGATTGAACAAGAAAAAGGGTTGATTTAACATAACCGATTGATTAATAATCATTTGTGAAATTTTATTATTTATTAAAGAAAAAACATAGATTGTATAGTTTTATTACCACCACCACTACTATTGTTATATTTATTATGATTATTATTATTATTATTACTATGATTATTTTATTAGTAACATATAACATCACATATTAAATATAATAAACTCAATGATTTCCTTTTTAAAAAGATTTTAAAAATATTATTAACAAGAGATTTGATTTCCAAGTTTTTGGTATTAAATTTTACTATTAATGCAATAATATTAATAGTAAATGCCTGTGGTTACAATTATAATAAATTTCCTAAGTAAACAGAGGTCTAATATTTTCATCTTATAACTTACAGTATATACTATGTAAAAAACTTAAATTTCGTCAGAGGACATCAAAACCAAGAGAACCTCCGTATATTAATATGAAATTTATGCGTGCTCGACCATGTTTTGTAATAGTAAATCATATAATGTGGAACACCCAAACTAAACTTGCCTTAGACACAGTTGCCGCAAATAGATACAACTACTGCAAGATTAATATAATTATTGTCATTAGCATTATTAGTCATGTTAGTCGTGAGAAAATTTTCTTGAATTATTTGTGATCTGCAATTACTAAATACGACGGGTGTCTTTAACCAACGTCGCGTTTAACCATAAAAATATGGATAATAATTACTATTATTACGCAAGCAGTAAATTCAAAATTTTCCTGTTAAAGAAATTTTCATTCGCAATTATTTAAATTTTATTTAGACAATATGAAGCAATCAACTATGAATGATTTTGTTACAAATGAATAATGATTTTTTTTTAGTATTTTTTATTATTTGTTATAACTATATATATTACAATAAATTTTTTTTATCTTTCATAGAAAAGTCTCTATATTTCCTAGTCTTATTATATTGTGAAATTCAAGAGCAACTCTTGATAATGGCATAATTCGATAAATTCATAAAATTTGCGTGCCAGACCCATGGAATTAACGAGTAATATAATAATAATATGATGTATCTTAATAACAATCATCTTAATTGCTTATTATCACACTAAACTATATTAATTTTTGAGTTCATATATGTATATATAAAGTCAGAATATCGGCTGTTATAACCAATTAGATTTTCTCCGTAATAAAAATGACTAATATCGATGTTGGTATTATTAGTTTCAGATAGTCCGTAATATACGCTATCTGACCATTGATCCGTCATAGCCTGGATGATATTTGGATGTAGAGTAAATGTTGCCATTGTAGTCGGTTCATTGGTGCTAATAATATTATTAATATTATTGTCGTTGTTATCTATATATTGTTGATAACGGTTGAGTAATGACAACTGTTGATTGAATTCTTCTTGAGGCAAACGCCTGGGGTCTACTTCTTGAGTCGAGCACTGAGTATTATCCTGGACCGATGGTTCGCTCTCTACTGTATCAAATACGTCATCATTGTAAACTTCAGCGTTGATTGATGATGATGATGATGATGATGATGATGATGATGATGATGATGATGATGATGATGGTGATGATGGTGATGATGATGATGATGATGATGATGATGATGATGACGACGAAGATGACGATGTAGCAACGTTTTCAGGAGAAATCATTTTCTATTTTCTTTGCCAAAATTCCAAAATAAGATTTTGTTATATTTGTTCTTCTAAATCTTTTCATTTGCTGGTAGCTCACGTGAAATCTCTACAATAATAATAAGGAACGTTTCGTCTGGAAAGGTTTCCCTCATATATTGTGAAAATAAACCAGAGAATATATCGACAAAATAATTGTTATTAGATTAGTAATTATTAAATCTTCTGATTTTAAACAAAATCCTAAAGGTTATTATGTTTTATAATTTTTGTTATAATATATAAAAAAATTTTAAAATTATTATTTTTTTTTTTTAATTTTTTTTTCTAGTAAAAGTAAATTGAATAATAATTATAAAAAAATAGCTATTTTCTCGGAAAGTTTATTATCCCTTATTATTACATTTATAATGGAAACTAACGGTAGATAAAATATATGCATATTAATATCTATTGTTTTATTTTATCAATCTATTAATTGTTTTCTTCCTTTTTTTAATTCAATTAATGTAATATTTGTAATTATTTTTATTTGCTTTTGCAATTTGGTAATTTTTATTTGACTGGTTACTTACTCAAATATGCAAAACATTATAATCATGTAGTTGTTTCAATCCAGAGCAAGTGATTTCTATTTACAGAGATTAAGAGAAGTTAAAGGAAAATCCGCATCATGTCAATAAATAACGTTGCTATATGGTAAATGCACGACAATAGAAAAAATATAGAGAAGTTTATATCCTTAAGTGGTATATCGTGTATCGGGCTAAATATTTAGTATTAATATTAAATGTTTCTTTTCCGAATGAACTGGTGATTTTCAATCAGGACCATTCCCATTAAGTAAATAAATAAACAAATTTTATGTTACACAAGTTTTTATATTCCTTATAAATAATAATAACAGGTATTCCCTCCCGAGATTAACATGCATACATACATGCATAAGGTTCCTTTCAAAAAATTAAACATTACACATTACCCAATGTCGAGATTGGTGACAACAACAGCAACAACAGCAACCATTCAGAGATTTGCATTATATGCAAGTAAATCATATAGAACAAAAAGCAGCTTAACCAACACGAAACGCAAAATTATTCTGTCTATCAAGAACATCCCTCTTCCTTTCGATAGAATTTAAAAATCATTTTTTAATTATAAGAGTTTAGGGATACCATGTAGCGAGTGTTAAGAATGGGGCGGTTCCACTAGTACTAGGGAACTGGATCTGAACCGATCCGATCATGGAACCGCAAACCGGTTCCCACATGATTTACATCGATATTTCTTAAAAGGAAAGTTTAATATTCAAATAAGTAACAATAATAATTAATATTAAATAAACGAATAAACGTACAAATAGACAAACAAATAAACTGGCCGCAGTAAGTTCATAATGAATATAATGAATAATGTCTATATCATGTGCATAAAATAACGTTAATATTAGCATAGAATTACGCAATACATTTTACAAATTAAAAAAAAATAGATAAATGCATATTACGTAGGTTATTAAAAATAATTGATTTTTAAAGAGAAAAATTGCAATAAGCAATCACATATATAGATAATTAGTTGACAGTTTATTAATTATATCAAAGATATTACTTCAATTATAGTAAAAGAAGTTGGAATACTTACCCTTTTTATATTCTACCAAACAGTTCGCCAAAAGACCATTTTTACAATTCAAGAAAGGCCTTTTACAATTCGCGCCAAAAGTCTGTTTTTTATGATATTTAAATGATTTGCTAGGATAATGCCGAGTCTTTTTTTATAATTTGCCAAAGAATAATTGTTTTAAAATTCAAAAAAACCTTTTAAAATTCACGTCAAAAGTATATTTTTTATGATTTATTAGGGTAATGTCAAGAGACAATTCGCCAAAAGACCATTTTTTACAATTCAGAGATGCCTTTTGCAATTTAAATGATTTATGGGATAATGTCAAAGTCTTTTTTTACAATTTGTCAAAAGACCATTTTCTGTAATTCAAAAAAAGCTTTTACAATCCGCCAAAAATATATTTTTTTGAATTTAAATTTATTATGATAATGTCAAAAGTAATTTTCTACAATTCATCAAAGGACCATTTTTACAATTCAAAGAAGCCTTTTATATAGAGGTTAGAATCAGTCAAAAAACCCGTAACCGGTTAAGTATATAAAAAAAAAATTTTTTAAAATATTTTATTTAAGCGGAGATTAATAAAAAATCACACAACTATGTAATTATGTTGTTATTTAATAAAATTTCTTTTAAACAATGAACAACTCTTATGCCTGCTCATTATGAATCAACTGTTATATTATCTTTCAATAAACTATAATAATACAATGATAATAATAATAATAATAATAATAGAGTTAATAACACTAAAGCAGATATATGTTAATTATGATGACAATAAATTATAATCACAAAGATTTCAATAGTAGTAAATCAATTTAGTTGTGTTTCACATTTATTCACCATTATCTTCATATGCACTGATTTTGTTTGAAGCCCAAAATCCAGTATCATAACGTTATGAATATACTAGCAAAAACCCATTGGTTTTGTGGTTAATAGTAAAATAGTTTTTTTAGCGATGCAAATAAATTTTTTGGGGTTAATTATCATTCTATTGACCAGTTTACACATCATGTTTAACGTGTTTAACGTCGAGACACAATAAGATATAA
>CAUDNR010002646.1:26487-52582 GCA_958430865.1 Entrophospora sp. SA101 | reverse complement strand
CATCCGAAATTAGTAATGCTCATTATCCTACTTTAGGACGATCGGTTCCTATATACAATTACTTGATTGATTTAATTGAAGATTTTCTTGAGTTACAACATCCAGAAGATATTTGTAGTGCAGCAGAGAAAGCTAAAGATAAATTGCAAAAATTTTACCCAACTTCGGATGGGTTAGTTTACATAGTTGCAACCAGTATGCATATAAATATACACATCTATATTTGTTTGTTTATTTTAATAAAATATAAAATGTTAATTGCTATAAATATTTAATAGTCATGGACCCTCGTCTGAAAATGCAGTATTACATAGACAATGAATTTGATGACTATATTGAAATGTATAAAGAAAAAATTTCAGATTTATGGAAAATGGAATATATGCCAATCCAGGAGTGTAATACTACTATTCAAACCACCAAAACACCAAATACACTTGAATCTCACATACTCAAAAGACGTAAAAACATTCAAACAGATGAACTTGACATGTATTTGAACAGTCCTCCATTAAATTTTGATACAGATGTTTTGTCATTTTGGAAGGTAAAGACTTTACAATATTATAAATTACTTATATATCAAGTATATAAAAAACATTTAAAATTGTTTTTTAGGCTCATGAAATGGAATATCCTAATTTATCAAGAATAGCTAGAGACTACTTGGCAATCCCCGGTATTCTAATTTTTTGCACTCTGCTTATTTAAGATTAGATTTATTAATTTCTAATAAACCTATTACTTATATAGCCACTAGTGTCCCAATTGAACGGGTTTTCTCTGGGGGCACAGACTTAATTAATCAAAGGCGATGTAGTTTAGAGCCTAAAACAATAAGAATTTGTATGTGCTTAAAAAGTTGGTTGCGGCAATGAATTTGTTTTAATAAATAAATAATTTGTAAATGGATCTTCGTTACCACAGTCGAACCTCGTTATAACGAAGTGTAACCTAATTAAATACATGTTATAACGACTTTTAACATTTTTGAAATCCGTTATAACGTGACTAATACTAATAAATTTATTATTATTATAACGGATTTTTAAATATCTAAAATCCTTTATAACTTCATGTATATAGAAGCAGGATCCTTCCAGCATTTTTACTTCGCAACATACATTCAGCCACAAGTCATTATAAGTTATTACGTTATGTTTATTTTTGCATAGTTAACGAATTTGGGATACCTGAAATTTTTGGTTTAAATTAAAATGTAAACCGAAAAACCGAAAAACCGAACCGAACCGAACCGTTCGGAGCTTTAATTAATACCATTAATAATCATTCATACAAGTCAACAGAAAAAATTCCTTATAGTTTTGATCTGATGGGAGTTGGTAACAATTCAACAATAACAACGCCAAGTATTTCAGTAAATAATAAAAAACAAAAATGGCAAAAGAAAAAAATGCCAAGTATTTCAGTAAATAAAAAAAATCAAAAATGGCAAAAACAAAAATGGCAAAAGAAAAAAATGCCAAGTATTTCAGTAAATAAAAAAAATCAAAAAGGGCAAAAGAAATGTGATAAATTTAGCTTAAAACCTTTACCACCCATCATTAAGAATCTTGGAAATGAAAGCAGTAAAATTAATAATAATAATAATAATATTGCAATTGGTGATAATAGCAGTAGTAGTAGCAAAATAAACCAAAATTTACTAAATAATAATATTAATAATATACAAGATCTAAAAGAAATATCCAGTTCTTTAGGAGGCCCTATTCACAATTTAATTACTGCAATTACTATTTTTAAAAACAACCCTCAAATGAATGTTGCTGAATTAGCTCGTAAATGTAATACATTAACTATATCCAAATTAATGAATGAAACAAATTCAAACAATTATAAAGAGGAAATCACTAAAAGATTTCTTGAGGATGGTTATGATGATATAGAGGAATCTTTGAAACCTTGGATTCTTGACTTGTAAAAAAAAACATTATTCAAGTATTTTTATTACAATGATAAAGTTTTTTTTTCAATAAAATGAATTGATTTCTATCTGCCATTAATTAACCCTGTGCAAGACTAATTATTTCAAAAGTTAGCTTTTTTGTGATGAACAATTGGAGCTTCAGGACTTTAATAATAATTGCAGAAATAATAATAAAATTTTTAATTTTATAATAGTAGATAGTAAAAGTTTGTTTTTCTCTGTTCATGTGGAAGCAGTACAATCATATTACTTTTCTGCTTGTCTCAAATTTGATCATATAATGCAAAAATATTGTAACATGAAATTAGCAGTTCTGAGCATAACTATCAAATTAAAAAATCCATGAAAAAAAAAAATTTTGAGACAAAATTTTTTTTTATGGATTGACACCCTTTTAAAACTGAATTGAATGGTGGCAGGTGGTTTTTTAAGATCCAACTTATGAGTGAACAAAATTTAATGTGTAAATATAATATACACAAGAGTTTATTCCTATATTACAACTATTGCTACCACTGTCATATCATTCTTGTTATATATATTAAATCCACATGAATTTCAAATTAGCAAATGAGAATTTGTATCTAAAACACCCTAAAAATTTAATTAATTGGTATAAAAAAAGTTTGTGATGTTTTAAAGAATTGCAAATGAACTTTGATGATAAAATTAAGTATATTTTTAATGCAATTCATGCAATATTTTTATATAGTGAAAAAAGAATAATCTTAAAAGTATTATTTTTCCAGTCAATTTTGGTTGTCATTTCTTTCTTTTATTTTGTATACCTATTTTCTTTGTTAAATTATTTCAAAAGGAAGTTTCTGTTGAGAAAAAGCCTGGAGCCTCTGTCCAGATTGTTACATTATCTAACTGGTTTTATTTTCAAGAATCGGTTTAAATCAAATTTAAATAAAACCATAAAACCAGTTTGCAATTGGTAAACTGATAATTCATTGTGGGAGAGCAGTTTAATCAATGAAATAGAGTTTATACTATATTTCTGGGTTATTTATTTAATATGATTATTTGTTTCCATGTTGAAACTTATTATTATTTTCTTTATTCAAGAAAAAGTTATTTTACAACCATAAGAATTCAAGTATCTTATATACGTGTCCATTAATTATAACATAACAGTAATAATTATATTCAAACATTTAAATGTAAAATGTGACTTATATTTATTGATACTCCATTACCCAATTTGGCATCATTTGACCAGTAAAGAGAGAACCAATAGATTATATATAAGCAAAGAAAGATGGGAGCACAAAAGAATTTTAAATCATGCACAAACATAACAACTTGATAGCTTGATTGACATAGTGGTGCAGTCTTGCTATTTTTTTATTGTATATTGTAAAATAGTAAATTATAAATCACACAAATTATATATTATTATATCATTATCTCGAAAATGACAAAAAAAAAATTGACTCATTTTCGCTTGAGACTCCCCATATCATCGTCCATTGTCATGTTTTTTAGAATTCTTTGTCGATCAATTCACATTTTTTTTATTATTATTATATACATTTCTTCGTAAAATTCATTTTCTAAATTCATCGTGTATCGAAAAAAAAATCATGATGTATGAATGAATACCCTTTGGTAAAATTGGAAGGTAAATAAAAATTAATATTAAATTGAGGAACCGTCATATCAGATAAAGTGAACATTAATTATTATTATATCACAGATAATTAATTTACAAGGATCAAATTTAGCAGATAATAATAATAAAAAAAATTACTTCGCATTTTAATATTCAGGGTAGTAGATCTATATAGTCATGGCAAAAAAATATAGAAATCATGTGACTTCACCAAACTTGCATCTTGAGAGCATAATAATAATAAGCTATCATTAAACGCAGTTTATTATGTAAAACAATGTGAGTACATTTTACAAATATTTACTGTGTTCGGAGTGGGTAAATTTCTTATAACCTCTGTATGTTGCCAAATATTAATACCGATTTTTTTTTTTTTGAAACCGCTTATTACTATTCCCCGATAACCCGAAATTTTTATTTTTAAAGTAGCTGCACAAACGCCTTCGGTTTAATTGTGTTATTATTATATTAATAATATTAATTGTTTTTAATTTCCATTATTATTATTATAAAACAAGTCACTAGAATATAATAGATAAATTAAGTGAGACTTCCTTTTTAGGACGAAAAGAATTAATGAAACAAAATTAAATGCGTGGTATTTTTTATTTTTTTTTATAAATAATTTTCGTAAACTTTTAAATTTTCTCTAATTATTTAAAATTATATATTATTAATATAGCATATACAATATAAATATAAATATATTAACATAACACATATATAATATACATACATAAATACATAATAATATATAATGAAATTAACGAAATTTCAATTTCAACAATTTCAACCTGAACTTTCCGTAACTTCGTGGTTTATCAAACCAAGATCCTTGCTTGTATTTAGAGGATTTGCAACAATTTATTCATGGATAATATTAATTGGACGTTTAATTCAAAGTGGAGATAACTTGCTCTATTTTTTTTGGTATTTTACACATTGGTCTTTTTTGGGGTTAACAATTTATTTCACTGTAAGATTTTTTATCTATTGTTTTTGAAAAGAATTCAATCATGGAGAAAAAATTTAATATATATATATAATTGTAATATATAAAGATGGCATTTTATCATTCTGCAAGGTATGTAAAAACGCGAACAACAATTTCGTTTGATCAACTTCCCAAATTCGTTAATTGGATTTTCTGGATACTTTATCATACTATTGTACACTTCCAGTAAGTTTTTTTATAAAAGTAAAATGTTTCCTAAATATTTCAAACAATTGTAATAATGATGAGAATAGTGGTAGGGGTATAGTAGTGATTGTGTATTGGTTATTTCTTTCACGTGAATTATTGCGAAAAAATCCTCCACCAGTGGATTGGTGGCTGATGACATCAGGCAAGTATGCCATGATAACTTCTGACTTTTGTTATTGGGTTTTCTAGCCGTTAATGCATACTTCCGTGATGAAATCGACACCATAAACACTTACCCTCATTTTTTTAAAAGTTGCGAGATGTTAGCTTAGTGTCTCCTGAAGATTGGGGTGGACTTGATGGAATATGGTACGAAAGATATATAAAGGAAGCAAAAAAATTCTAATAAAAAGGTATGGAAACAAAATGCAAGCGGGAGGGCGCTTCTGGATTGTTATTATATGATTTGATATGCCATATAGAGCGATTCAGAGGTTTTGCTGTAATTTTTTCGGTGCCCAAGTAATGAAGATGGTACACCTCTGAGTTGTTATTATATGATTTGATATGTCATATAGAGCGATTCAGAGATTTTGCTGAAATTTTCGGTGTCCACTCATTGCAATCCACCAAATATTCCTTTTGTTATAAACTATATCTACTTTTTATATGTCTTTTGTTTTTGATACTGTTGACATTTTCTTTATAGAGACATCCACGAAATCATTTTTTGAAAATATCATATGGGAACGTAAAAAATTTAGCATAGTTTATGTATTATTGTCATCATACATATGAAAAGATTATATACATGCAATGCTAAAAATTATGGGGAAAGTATATTGCTCCGTTATCAGTAGAAGTCGACATTGTTAAATAGAATACTGGAAAATTTTCTCTGTTGACACTTACTACATTTCCATTATTGACATATCGAATGGTCCAGAATCATTACATGATGTCCAGCATAGACATATTAGATGAAGTGCGAAAATGTGGTTCTCAAGAAATCATTTCAGATATTGAAGAAGTTATTAAAACAAAATCTACAAAAGGACATTCTAAGAACAGTGGAGCTAATAAAAATTTAGACATTTCTGTAAGTATTTGACACCTTGAAGAATCAGAATTGATACAACTGGTAATTTATACATATTATTTGTCTATCTCATAGGCAAGTTCAGAAGGAATGCTTACACCAGAGTGCAATGATGATGACAACCTTAAAGAGATGACTGCGTCAGATTATGAAAAATATAAAAAAGCCTATATTAAAACAACTGGAAAGATTATAGAAGATGCTCTTTACAATTTCAGCTTGCATTGCAAATATGAACAGTAAATTTATATTTAAACAATAAGCCTATATATATTCTTCAATATATATAAGTTTACTCATATTTTAATCCTTATATAAAAAAAGCCTTGCACATTCTTTTGTTCTGGACCCTGAAGACAATACCTACCTGAAAGAGAATGTTTTTACTGAGAATGAATGAATTACAAGAGATTCGTCATTTTAAAACCAAGGAAATGCCTTTAATGCCTTTTGACTTGTTGAAGTACTTAAATAGTTTCAACTTTGTAAGTTTTACTTTTTTTCATGTATCAAACATTTTGCTTATTTTACTGATAACAAGTATATTATTCCAATAGAAAACTACTTTGGAACTTCGGAAGCAAGTGTTTAGGCATGAGCAAATGGATATGATTTCAATAGATTAAAAGATTTTGACTGAGATTGGATACGCAACACAGTATACAATTTGTATGTAAATAATTTCATTTCAAAGATTTTGGATTCTAAATTTACACTCTCATTACTCTCATTTCACAGATTGCAAGAATATGAATCAAATAATTGAGCATTGAACCATTTAGAGCTGTGGTTCCTCATCCATGTTTGAAGTTTTCACTCATAAAATTTTCAATGATATTGAGGGAATTGAAGTAGTAAGGTGAATAAAGAAAAACTTCTGATCTGTTCTCTTCTTTCTATAGTCTAATCATTTTTACAATAGAGGAGAGTCATGTAGCTTGTCATCATCAACAAGAAAAAATCGGGAAAGAACTGTGGCTGCGGTAGTGGATACAAAAAGAAAAATGTTTGGGAGGGGTGATCTTATAATTCGTAAGTTTGCAGAGTTTGGGTATGCAGAAGCAGGCCGACAATTTGAGGGACAGAATGGTACAAAGTTGCTGCGTGAAAGTGGCCTAAGATGTTGAAAGATATGTTTGATCAGCTTTGTATGATTGTTGAACAAGATGAATGTAAAATTCGCAAATTGGAAACAATTGGATTCCTTCATTCTGGTATATTTTTAACCTAACACTCAATACCACCTTTATCTGCCTTTGTTGCTTACTTTTATTGCATTTTTCTAGGGCTTATGATGTCAATTTTGCGTATGGACTCACCAGCAGGATATGTATGTCGTGTGAAGTCACTTTCTATTGCACCACATATTAGTGAGTTTGGAAAAAACACACTTCCTGTAATTGCCATGTCATGGAAGACTAAAGTAAGTAATTATATATGATTTTCAAATACTGTTCCCTGTATCTAACAAACTAATTCACACGGAAAATTGTTGAGAATACAATTTGTTTGATTGACCAAGCTGATGACAGTGAAGAGGATCAACTACAACACCTACAGGATGCCTGTGATACAACTCCACCACCACCACAAAAATGACAAAAGGTGTATTTTCCAACATGTTTGGACGCTCCATCAATAAGAATCAAGGAGACTCTATTCAGTATGTATTTATTATATTATATTACTTTGTATGAAAAATGCAAATATATATTTTTGTATTTTGCATTAGATCCACTTAGGTCACCACTAGCAAGTAAAACACAAGAGGAATTCACTGACATCAATGCTCAGGATAATTAGGTATTTTTATGGAGGAATAATGGAGAATGTTCAAGAATGAAAATATGGTAATATCATGATTAAGATTTTTAATAAAAAAGTAGACTGTTTATATCATGTTTGTAGCTACATATGCTAAATAACTTGATTTTTTTGGATTCATACCCAGTTTATACATTCCCTGTTATGTAAGAGTTGTTATTGTATAAAGGGAAACAAAAAAGGGATATAAATGGGATATGTGGGATGATCCAATTCTTTCCTTTTAATTGATCTTGTGCTTGTTGTTCCTAGTACTAACAATCACCTGTGCAATGTATGAAATTCACTGATCAATTTTTGTGCACATGTACTTGTAAACTTCTAAAAACGTTTCTGCCAAATTTTTGTGTACAAAAAATCTTGACCCCTTGTGCAGAGACTTGTCAATAAGTACAGAGATGATAAGTATACTAATGGTACAATAAGATATTAAACCCTAAAATTCTTGGTAGATTATCGATCGGTAAAATAATTCTAGTCAAAATTAGGCAATTAATCTTATTTACCATATTTGGTAATGTAGAGAAATTTATTTTTTACTAATTTGGCAATTTGGGATTATTTGCGTTTTTCTCCGAAGGATTATGAATATTATTTTCGTTGTATTATTGATCTTTTTATTAGGAAGTTTGGTGATAATATTATTATCTTTTATCGATGGCGTATAATGATTATTATTATATTATATTTATTTTTTATCCAAGAATGTTATCTTTAATTATGATCATACTTTACGGTTTTTGCTAGAAATCCGGCTTTATATAATTTAGAACAACAATATTAGAAACTTATGCAAAATAACTAATATAGAGAAGGAAGCATAGAATTTAATAAACCCTTTTATTTAAATGAAACCTTTTACAATTGGCAGGGAAATTTATTTTACAAGTTGCAGAAGATGATTTTCTTTTTTAAGATTTGACATTATTCTGATGAATGGCAAGTTAATCAATTGTTTAATAGAGAAATTATTGACTTTGTATAAAACAATAAGTAATTTTATATTATAAAAAATTATTATAATTTGAACTACTGATATATTACTATAGAAAAATGGCATCTTTAACATCGCTTAATCCTGGCACGTATATCTATGATCCAGTTAATTAGAAGATCTGCATAAAATTTAGCCAATTATAAACTAGGAAATACCATTTATGGTAATATCCCTAATCATCAATATCTAACAATGTCAACATCCGTATCAACAACTACTGAACCACAATTGTATTTTGAAGCCAGAATCACGGAGGATTCCGTTAAAAGTCAGTAGATATAACATGTATTTACACCCACACGTGTGTCAAAAAATATATTAACATATTTGATCTTTATTTAAAGAATTCTATTTAATAATGAGATTAGCTACTAGTAACTATACATCACTTAATTTTTATACAAAACCAGAAGAAGTATATAACTATTTTCTTCGAATGATGATTTAAAAATAAAGATTATTAAAACTAGTATCAATTATTTTGTAGCTCATAATGACGGTTAGTTGCAAAATGGATAGACCAATAAAAACGAATTTTACCAGAGATTTTTTCACCTCATATAATATTACAAACAGCCACTGTTATTGTATACAAAGTGCAGGAATTAAGGAAATTATTAAAAAAGAGATTAATGATTTTGAGGAGGTTGATGAATTAACTATTAAAGTAAAGCCTGATGGTGATGATGACAACAATGGCTGTGTTTTAATTTTTGAAAAAAAGAACCAAGGCAAATAAAGATAAATAAATTTATCTATTTATTCGATTTTCTTCTAACAATAATAATGATTGTTTTGTTTTTCACTTTAGAACTCACATTTTCATACATATTGCATTGTATGATCACTGAAACAATAGATACTGATTGGGGTATTCCAGTGTGTAATAATTTATTGTGCGTTGAATATAGTTCAGAAATTTTAAAACATATTATTGAAGGTATTCATAAATATACCAGAGAAATAAGATTAACCTTTCATCCTGATGCAACGAGCATTGAAAGTGTAAAAAATCCTTATGATCGGCATAGAGGTAATTTGTTAAATCATTAGTTTAAAGATTTTAAAGTTTGAAATTTTGGAATTAATTTATGAATTTTCATCAAATATATATATATATATATGTATATACATAGGATCAAATGCTATGTTTCAAGCTAAACGGATATTTCCTCGATCCAATTTTACAATATATAATCTTATGCAGCCTGTTAATTGTACAGTATTGAGGAAGACATTCAAAGTATGTAACTGACCAATTAGTCAATGTCAATTAACCAATTCATTAGTTAAATATTACAATTACTATTATTATTGTATATTAATTAATTAATTTTCATTTGTATTTTTTTAAATAGCATTTTTTATATATTACTAAAAGTTTTAAAAATGAACTTCAAATTCATTTTATGATGAAAAATGAGTAATTATTCTTTTAAATTTTAAACAAATTTTTTTAAAAAGAAAATATTAATCTATGATTTTATTTCCTATTTAATAATTAGGAACATTCCATTGTCTCATCTTTATCTATCAAGTAAATTCGAGAATAAAATAAATGTTTACGCAGTATTGGATGCTATAGTTATAACTGATGAAGGTTAATAAATCAACCAAAAGCAAAATTTCATGATGATAATTTTTAATTCTAGAACATAGATCATTGCAGTATTCAGTATTTCTGTATTGCATAATATACTGGACTGTATTAGGATCAGGATTTTGCTTTTGTTCTTTATAGAATAAAGTTTATCTTGGGAAAATGTTCTCAACATTGTCAATGATGATGATGGTGATTGATATTTCAAGGCATCAGCAGCAACTGGTTTTGGTAGTGGTGATGGCATTAATGTATTAATTGATGACATGCGAATAAATCAGTGAAAAAATCCCAAATTTATGTCTATAATCACATTTTACTACACTAAACTATATTAATTTTTGAGTTCATATATGTATATATAAAGTCATGTGTAAAGGTTGTCACGTTTGCGACAAAAATATCGATCCCAGTAGTAGTTAGTATAATGAAAATGAAATGAAATCATATGTTATCTATTAAAAGTCAAATAAACTATCAGAATATCGGCTGTTATAACCAATTAGATTTTCTCCGTAATAAAAATGACTAATATCGATGTTGGTATTATTAGTTTCAGATAGTCCGTAATATACGCTATCTGACCATTGATCCGTCATAGCCTGGATGATATTTGGATGTAGAGTAAATGTTGCCATTGTAGTCGGTTCATTGGTGCTAATAATATTATTAATATTATTGTCGTTGTTATCTATATATTGTTGATAACGGTTGAGTAATGACAACTGTTGATTGAATTCTTCTTGAGGCAAACGCCTGGGGTCTACTTCTTGAGTCGAGC
This sequence comes from Entrophospora sp. SA101, assembly GCA_958430865.1. Taxonomy (NCBI): domain Eukaryota; kingdom Fungi; phylum Glomeromycota; class Glomeromycetes; order Entrophosporales; family Entrophosporaceae; genus Entrophospora; species Entrophospora sp. SA101. Next base: position 41,571 of record CAUDNR010002646.1, on the reverse strand, counting down.
ACTGAGTATTATCCTGGACCGATGGTTCGCTCTCTACTGTATCAAATACGTCATCATTGTAAACTTCAGCGTTGATTGATGATGATGATGATGATGATGATGATGATGATGATGATGATGATGATGATGATGGTGATGATGGTGATGATGATGATGATGATGATGATGATGATGATGACGACGAAGATGACGATGTAGCAACGTTTTCAGGAGAAATCATTTTCTATTTTCTTTGCCAAAATTCCAAAATAAGATTTTGTTATATTTGTTCTTCTAAATCTTTTCATTTGCTGGTAGCTCACGTGAAATCTCTACAATAATAATAAGGAACGTTTCGTCTGGAAAGGTTTCCCTCATATATTGTGAAAATAAACCAGAGAATATATCGACAAAATAATTGTTATTAGATTAGTAATTATTAAATCTTCTGATTTTAAACAAAATCCTAAAGGTTATTATGTTTTATAATTTTTGTTATAATATATAAAAAAATTTTAAAATTATTATTTTTTTTTTTTAATTTTTTTTTCTAGTAAAAGTAAATTGAATAATAATTATAAAAAAATAGCTATTTTCTCGGAAAGTTTATTATCCCTTATTATTACATTTATAATGGAAACTAACGGTAGATAAAATATATGCATATTAATATCTATTGTTTTATTTTATCAATCTATTAATTGTTTTCTTCCTTTTTTTAATTCAATTAATGTAATATTTGTAATTATTTTTATTTGCTTTTGCAATTTGGTAATTTTTATTTGACTGGTTACTTACTCAAATATGCAAAACATTATAATCATGTAGTTGTTTCAATCCAGAGCAAGTGATTTCTATTTACAGAGATTAAGAGAAGTTAAAGGAAAATCCGCATCATGTCAATAAATAACGTTGCTATATGGTAAATGCACGACAATAGAAAAAATATAGAGAAGTTTATATCCTTAAGTGGTATATCGTGTATCGGGCTAAATATTTAGTATTAATATTAAATGTTTCTTTTCCGAATGAACTGGTGATTTTCAATCAGGACCATTCCCATTAAGTAAATAAATAAACAAATTTTATGTTACACAAGTTTTTATATTCCTTATAAATAATAATAACAGGTATTCCCTCCCGAGATTAACATGCATACATACATGCATAAGGTTCCTTTCAAAAAATTAAACATTACACATTACCCAATGTCGAGATTGGTGACAACAACAGCAACAACAGCAACCATTCAGAGATTTGCATTATATGCAAGTAAATCATATAGAACAAAAAGCAGCTTAACCAACACGAAACGCAAAATTATTCTGTCTATCAAGAACATCCCTCTTCCTTTCGATAGAATTTAAAAATCATTTTTTAATTATAAGAGTTTAGGGATACCATGTAGCGAGTGTTAAGAATGGGGCGGTTCCACTAGTACTAGGGAACTGGATCTGAACCGATCCGATCATGGAACCGCAAACCGGTTCCCACATGATTTACATCGATATTTCTTAAAAGGAAAGTTTAATATTCAAATAAGTAACAATAATAATTAATATTAAATAAACGAATAAACGTACAAATAGACAAACAAATAAACTGGCCGCAGTAAGTTCATAATGAATATAATGAATAATGTCTATATCATGTGCATAAAATAACGTTAATATTAGCATAGAATTACGCAATACATTTTACAAATTAAAAAAAAATAGATAAATGCATATTACGTAGGTTATTAAAAATAATTGATTTTTAAAGAGAAAAATTGCAATAAGCAATCACATATATAGATAATTAGTTGACAGTTTATTAATTATATCAAAGATATTACTTCAATTATAGTAAAAGAAGTTGGAATACTTACCCTTTTTATATTCTACCAAACAGTTCGCCAAAAGACCATTTTTACAATTCAAGAAAGGCCTTTTACAATTCGCGCCAAAAGTCTGTTTTTTATGATATTTAAATGATTTGCTAGGATAATGCCGAGTCTTTTTTTATAATTTGCCAAAGAATAATTGTTTTAAAATTCAAAAAAACCTTTTAAAATTCACGTCAAAAGTATATTTTTTATGATTTATTAGGGTAATGTCAAGAGACAATTCGCCAAAAGACCATTTTTTACAATTCAGAGATGCCTTTTGCAATTTAAATGATTTATGGGATAATGTCAAAGTCTTTTTTTACAATTTGTCAAAAGACCATTTTCTGTAATTCAAAAAAAGCTTTTACAATCCGCCAAAAATATATTTTTTTGAATTTAAATTTATTATGATAATGTCAAAAGTAATTTTCTACAATTCATCAAAGGACCATTTTTACAATTCAAAGAAGCCTTTTATATAGAGGTTAGAATCAGTCAAAAAACCCGTAACCGGTTAAGTATATAAAAAAAAAATTTTTTAAAATATTTTATTTAAGCGGAGATTAATAAAAAATCACACAACTATGTAATTATGTTGTTATTTAATAAAATTTCTTTTAAACAATGAACAACTCTTATGCCTGCTCATTATGAATCAACTGTTATATTATCTTTCAATAAACTATAATAATACAATGATAATAATAATAATAATAATAATAGAGTTAATAACACTAAAGCAGATATATGTTAATTATGATGACAATAAATTATAATCACAAAGATTTCAATAGTAGTAAATCAATTTAGTTGTGTTTCACATTTATTCACCATTATCTTCATATGCACTGATTTTGTTTGAAGCCCAAAATCCAGTATCATAACGTTATGAATATACTAGCAAAAACCCATTGGTTTTGTGGTTAATAGTAAAATAGTTTTTTTAGCGATGCAAATAAATTTTTTGGGGTTAATTATCATTCTATTGACCAGTTTACACATCATGTTTAACGTGTTTAACGTCGAGACACAATAAGATATAAGGTTTGAAAAAAGGGTATAAAAACCAAATCGGCTTATATGTACATTTAGCCGATAATGTGAATGTGGCTTCATTTCACCTACTGAAACAATGATTTACAATTAAAGTGGAACGTTTGGTTTAAGGTTGCCTGCCGAAACCTCTTAGTGACTGTCAAAACTCTGGCGATTGACAAAACCCCCAAATGCGAACTCTGCCAAACAATTAATGTGTAACCTGTCGATTGATTTCTGGAGGAGTTTCATCCACAACCTTACCCATGGATATCTCTCCTTTACTTATTTGCAACATGGACAATGATAATGACGATTATAATCCAGATTGACTAAAGTCAACAATATTCACCTTTTTGTTTTGCTTTTCTTGATACTTAGCCAATTCCTGATTAAATTCCTCTCCCGCAAAATAAGGAACTCAAGAAAATTTCTTGGCTGCTCGGGTAATTATTACTTCTTTTGCTTCCAACGTTATAGTGATAATGATAATGATGATGATAATGATAGTGATAATGTGAACCTACAGTTAAATCATTTCAATGAATATTATATTTAATAAAAATACCAATCACATTATAGTGAATTCACAAGATATAAATTTAAAAGGTAAAAGCAAACAACAATATTAAAATTGTTTAATTAGTATTAAAGAACATTCGATCCAAATTTCCTAATAACAATAAAAAGATGAATGCAAACAACTATATTAATAAAACAAGACAACACAACAATAAATCATCAAATTCCAAAAATCTGTATAAATAAAGATGAAATTTTTTCTTTTATCAAGTTCTCACAATTAAAAAATTCCATGATTGAAACCTTTAACAACAACAACAATCATCATCCATTAAAAACATGTATACATCCATTTAAAATTATTTGATTTTTTTAATGTAATATTATAAATTTTATTATAAAAATCATTTTTTAATAAAACATAATAAAGGGCGTGTTATATATAACTTGGGGGTTTCTGGCACATAATTCAGTTGATCCAAAACAAGGATTCTAAAAATTAATAAAATTTTCGAATTAAACATTTCTGCATTCTATATAAAACAAAACAAAAATGTTCGAATATATTACTCAAACTTTTAGCTATATTAGCAATTCACTAAAATCCCTTGATGAAAGTAGGAATCCATTCGAAACAGGTGAACTAGTAGAGGTCAGAGAAGAAATCAAGTATGTGGAAATACCAAAGAAATATACTCCAAAGAAACCAAGAGCCAAGAGTGGTTATTATTGGTATATATATTTAAAAATGGAAAAAATTAGAATATTGTTTAACGTTAAGTTTGGATGGATGCTGTTTAAATTGACTACTACTTGTGTGATCAATTCAATCATTAACACCAAAGGAACAAAATCAATTATTTCGAATAAAAGCTTTCTATCGTAATAGTAATACAAATTTCATTTTATTCGAATTTATTTGCTTTATTTGAATTTATTCGTTTTATTCATTTTTATTCGTTTTATTCGTTTTATTTTTACTCGAATTATTCAAATAGAAACCCTAGCTACTGCTGAATATTATGATATTATTTTAGTACAAAGAGCTTTAGAAATATTTCACCAATAACTTGATTACAATATAAAAAGAGCTATTGGTTTATTAAATTAAGCCAATAATTAATTAAAAGATAGGATTAATTTTAGAAGAATATCTGATAATTTCAATGTTTACTAATAGAATAGGCTTTTAGACTAAATGATAAAAATACTAAGGATATTATTAACTTATCAGTATGCCAATACCTTGATTATTTTTTTAAAGAATATTAGCATTCAGATATCAGATCCTGATATTTACTGATCCCCATTACCCAATTTGAGATCATTTGGCCAGTAAAAGAGAACCAATAGATTATATATAAGCAGAGAAAGATGGGACCCTAAATTAGCACAAAAGAATTTAATCATGCAGAAATATAACAGCTTGATAGCTTGATTGACATAGTGGTGCAGACTTGCAATTTTTTTATTGTATATTTTAAATATAATTAATTATACATCTTTATAAAACAAACATGACTTAACTATTTAATCATTTCCTTGTATGTGAATGCCTCCATTCATCAAATATTCATGATGGTCATGAATATTATCCAATACATTTGATATCATCAATGACATAATAAACAATTGAATCACTCAAGTATATAGTAATAATACCAAGGCCATGCAGAAATTAAACTCTTAACAATGTGCGTCTACCTAAATCACAAGAATAAATGAATAGGAAAGATCAAAAAAAATTATTTTTCCTGATTATCAATTATGGTTCCTCATGAATAATAAATCTGATGTTGATTGCAGGTGTCAGATTTAATTAAAATTTACTGTCGTAACATTGCAATCGCTGAGTAAAAACCCCCTCTTTCACTGTGAAACTTTTTTCCGTGAGTGCGAGCAGATTGAGCAAGTGGAAGGCTTTGGACAAAACTTTCCCTTATCTTCCTCTCACTCCAGGCTTGGCTGTTGTCATATGAGCATTGATCACTGATAAGGATCAGCATTTGTGTGAATTTTGCTTTGTGTTATATCCCCATTTAAAAAATAACAAATTTAGTTGGTCAAATAAAAATCAAAGAAAAAAGATCCAAACCATTTTATTTTACAGCCTTCCTCCTAACATCAGAACCCAAATGTAATTTCAGGGCTTTGAATATTAACCTTTCTGTTCTTGAAACAAGTTGCAGATTCTTGTTGCTTTGATTGATCTGGATGTTTACATGGCACTACCAGTCATCAACAGAGTTGCATCTTGGTCACTGAGCTATCTTTACCCAAGAGGCAGGATCGTTGCAGGCAACTTTTCGTCTAACATGCTAGCAAGTCTTCACTGGTCGGGTGTTGTGAGGGAAGATTAGTGAAAGAGTTTCGACGATGATGCAGCTTTGATAAACCCCAGAGCTCACACGCCTCCCCCCTGAAATTCTGTTGCGTCATTGTATCCTAATGGCGGCGTCGCATGTTAGATTAGGGCTTCTATTCGTAATACAAATTCTCATTCGAATTAAAAAATTTATTCGAATTAATAATTAAAAAGTTTATTCGAATTTAAAAGTTTATTCGAATTAAAAATTTAATTTGCTTTATTCAAATTATTTGTTTTATTCATTATTGGAATCTTGGGTTTGTTCATTCATTTATTAGATTATTTGGAATCATGGGTTGTTCAATTACTTAAATATACAAACTATATATACAACAAGGTTTAATATTGATTTTATTATTATAAAAATTGAAATTAAAAATGAAACTAATAAGGAAAAGACTGAAACAAGTAAGGTTCCAAACAGATCAGATCAAAATCAGTTCAGTTCAGTTCAGTTCAGATCTTATTAAATTGCAATCTGTTTTAAACCAGATTAGATCAGATCAAAACCAGACCAGACCAGATCAGATCAGATCAGATCCAGTTAAATTTGCAATCTGTTTAAACCAGATCAGATCAGATCAGATCCTATTAAAATGCAATCTGTTTTGAACCAGATCAGATCAGATCAAAACCAGACCAGATCAGATCAAAACTCAGATCAAAACTAGACCAGATTGATTTATAGATAATTAATATAAAATTTTATTTATTCAAAATTTTTTTTACATATATTCATAATTGATTCTTTAATACCCCCTTCCACCAATATCTAAGACACATACAAGCTCTAATCGTGCTTGCAGATAAACTACACCTGGTTGCTGTCACTAGATCAGTTCCTCCTGAAAAAATTCTCTCAACTGGCACACTTGTTGCTGGGATGGCAAGATAATCTCTTGCCATCAATGCCAAATGTGGATACTCTGACTCATGATTCTGGAGAATAACAAATAACAAAACATGTGAATTTAATTATCTATATTTATATACAATAATTTAAATAAAAATTTACTTACTTTCCACCAAGTCAATACATCAGTTTTTGGTGGTGCATTTGGTGATTTAAGATATGCATCCAATTCATCATCATCTCTGACAATTTGTTGATGTTTGTAAATATGAGCAGTAAGATCTTCTTCTTCTTCAATATCATTATTTTCAGGATTGCTAAATACAGTCAAATTTGGTGCATATCCAGATTGATATATATCTTTGATAACTTGATGTGCATTGTTTATAAAATTTGCTTCCCAATTGTTATCTCTATAATAATCTAACTTGAGTCTTGATCAAAGGACTAATAAAAATATCAATTTAGTATAAATTATTGTAGTTATATTGAACTAAAACCATTATGCTTACTTGTAGCAATAGTATAAACAGAAGCATCAGTCCTAATATAATAAAACTTAAGTTTTTCAATCACTTCTTTAACTTTTCCTTTAATATCACTTGTACCATTTAAATTGTGTTCATAATCTTCAAGATTATCAATTAGCCAATTAAATATAAGAACTGTTGAAGTAAGAGTTGGATAATGATTTGTAGAAATATGTTTAGTTGCACGTGAAAAAAGCTAAATAGCAAAACATATATTAAATTAATAATAAGTTAATATAAAAAAAAATTGATGTAATAGTATTGCATCAAAAAAATAATAATTAACTTACATGTAATAATTGAGAAATTTCAACAAGCTTTGACCATTCTTCTTCATTTAACACCCATTTAATCATGTATCTATCTGCTCTTCCCACACTTTCTACAGCTTATAAACAATAGAAAACATGTTTATATCATTACTCATTTAATAAATTAAACATATAAATTGCATTTAAATACTTATCTCTTTATATTCAATAGCACACATAATCATTTCATATGTAGAATTCCAACATGTGACTATGTCTAAAATCAATTCTTTATATTTTAAATTGGCTAATTTACAAGCCTTTGAAAACCTTTCCTGTTGTTGTGGAGATGATTTAATTTTTACAATTAATTTACGTAGCTAGAGAATTAAAAAATCATTATGTTAAATATAATAAGTACACCAAGTGTACTATTTACTGAAATAAAAATGGTTTTAAGATTTACCTTCATTATAGTATGGAAACCATTCACGTCATTATCATCAATATTTAAAACTTCATCCTTGTTATTAGCAGCTGTTGCTTTTAGTGATTTAAGTGCATGTTGAACAGCAATATTCATGACATGAGCAAGACAACGCACATGATTATTATCAATATCAAAATTAATACCCTCATTATAACAAATATCAGCTAAAGAACTAACAAATGTATTGTTATTCATAGCATTGTCTGTTGTAACAGCTAAGAGCTATATTTGCAAATAATATATTAATCAATTAAATTTAATTGAATTAAATATGCTTATTTTTAAAATAATTACCTTTGCAAATATTCCAAGGTCTCTACATGAAGCCACAAATGCTTCTCGCAAGTTATCCCCAGAATGGGGACCAGATAGCTTTACAAAATCTATCAATGTTTCTTGGAGTTGCCAATCAATATTTATCCAATGACTTGTTATTCCTAGAAAAGGAATTGTATTTGCAGAAGTCCAGCAATCTAATGTGAAGGAGATATGCCCTGGGATATTCTAACAATAATGGCAATATAATAAAAATTAAAATTTTAATATAAATATAAAAATTGATATAAACACAGTATATATTATATGTTTATATACTTGTAATAATTCTTTCAGATTAGAACGTTCTTTATCAAATGATTTAATAATTTCATTCTTTATAGTATCTGCTGATGGTAAAGGAACTCCAGGCTGCAACAACCACAACAGATTTTTTAATTCTTCATTTTCTATTTCAATGAATGGTTGATTACTACATACAATCCAACGTATAAGAAAATTTCAAAAGCTTTCAGCTGAAAAAGGCTGATAAAAAGAAATTAAAAATAAGCAATTATAAAATTAATTTAACAAATTATTATTCAGAATTCTATACTAACTGGTAATTTTTTTGATTGCACAAAATGATTCAGAGTCCCGGTTACTGCAATGTTTTTTTCATTGGTATTAAGCTTAGTTGGATGTTGACTTCTCAAAGGTTTATAAAGATTACCAGTGCTAGAATTACTACGACTTGAAACAGTGTATGAACCTCTGAAAAATATATTATTTCAAATAAATAAGAATATGTTTTTTGAAAACTGCAAGTTCATTAAAATATTTACCCAATGCAGTGTTTACACTTTGCTTTATCATTAGCAAAAGTAAAGTGCTCCCAAACTTCACTTCTTCTTTTTTTTCTATTATTATTATCATCAACAGTTACTGTTGTTACATCTTCTGGTAGATCTGAATCATTATTAATAATAACGTTTGCCATTATAGTTCATAAAGTAATTGATTCATAAATTCATATAAAAAAATTCTTAATTCATAGAAGTTCTTAATTCATAAAAATTCTTAATTCATAAAATTCTTTAATTTGTAAAAATTGTAAAATTAATTTTTTTTTCAAATATTTTTATAAAATTTTTATTATTATTTATATCATAAAGTCTGGAAAGATAGTGCTCTGTGGCAAACCATAAAATTTACTAAAAAGGCAATGTCACAGAAGTGCTACTTTACAGTAATATCTTGGATCAGATTTCGGATTTCAGATCAGATCAGATCAGATTCAATATTTAAAGAACCAGATCAGATCAGATCAGATCCAGTATTTGAGGAACCAGATCAGATCAGATCAGATCCAATATTTTAAAGAACCAGATCAGATCAGATCAGATCAGATCCATTATTTTAAAAACCCAGATCGGATCAGATCAGCTTAAACAGATTTCAGATCAGATCAGATTTCCACCAAATCCAATCTGATCTGATCTGTTCGGAGTCTTAACAATGAAAATATAAATATTAGTAATAATAACATTATTGATAATAATAGCAGTAGTAATAGCAAAGTTAGATTTTTGTCAGAATGCCCAAAGAATAGGTAATACTCACAAATGGCTTTGGGTCCAAGTATTTTCCTCCCATGCAAATGCGATTTTTAACTTATATTTTTAAAATAAAAATAATTTTCTTTTTGTTGTCTGCAAAAATAAATTCCAAGTAGTCATCAGGAAAATGGGTACAAATATTATGCATATATATAATACACAATTGCAGGGATTAAGCATATAATATATGTACAATTTGCATACATAAAAAAATATGTGATTTGTACGCATATTATATGCTTAATCCCTGCAATTGTGTATTATATACGGATAATATTTGTACCCATTTTCCTGATGGCCTAATTTGTCCACTAATTTATCATTGGTCGAAATTATGCACGAGAAACAATTAATTGCAACAATTACTGGGGGCAGTGTTGTGCCATTTATGGTTCCAATAAAATTTAATTGGAGCATTCTAATAAATTCCAATTGGAATTGGAACATCCCAAATGTGCATCATCAGGAAAATGTGTTTTTTTTATACATGTATTATATGTATATTATACATGTATTATTTTACATTACAGGTGATCCACATATAATATACGTATAATACACATTTTCATAAATTACATGCAAATTATACATATATTATATGCAGATCACCTGTAATTTAAAATAATACATGTATAATATACATATAATATGTGTATCAAAAATCACGTTTTCCTGATGTATTAATCTTATTCATTTCGGAATTACACTTCATTCTTTTCATTATCTAGTTGGTGGAGGTAGGATCTTTTATTGTTTTCATAGCTGCTTGTGATATTCATCAATTTATTTAAGATTAGCAATTATCATCTCTTTTGTCCATTTTGTTTTTTGTCAATGATCTATTCTTATCAGGTGAACTACCTAATGATCTAAAATATTTAGAACCTGAACCATTATTAAAACTGAAGGATTGTCATGGCAATTTCAAAGATCTGATGAATTGATGAGCACATTTAAAGATACATTATGAAAATTTTATATCAGGAAGAATTGATAAAACATTAATACCAATTTATCTAATTTTAGCTGGTTCAGGCACAGGTAAATCCAGAATAGCAACAGAACTACTACAACTTGCAAAAGATTGTGCTGTCAATCATTCAGAATTACAAGAACGATTGAAAAGTGCATTAGTTTTTAATATTTCTTTTGAGAATGGCACAGCATTAGACATAAATGATGAGAAAGATCCTGATATAGGAATAGGAACTAGGATGTTATTTCAACTTTTACCTAATTGGCATGGGAATTGGAATGTATTTAAAAAATCATACAAAATTGGATCAGTTAAAATATTAGAGGATTTAGCAATATTTATTACTGTAGATGGTATGCAAGTAGCCAAGACAAGAGATGGTGATGGATTAAATAAAACATCTTTATTATATTCTTATTTAATTACAATTTCAAATCTGGTACAATCATGATCAGGACTTTTTATCATTGGTACATGTATAGCAACCACTCATCATCCAATTGAACAATACTTGGCTAGTTCTACTCAAAAACAGGGTTTTCTTCCTACTGTTTCTTTGTCACCTCCAACATATTTAATCAATAAGATACCTCAAACGTTTTTCCAGATCATCCTATTATTGATATACTAGTTAATGATATGGGTGTGCCTTAGAAGTATTACAAAATTCACTACATAACAGAGACATTGACAATTATAATTTTTTGGATTTGATGAATAATTTGTTAAATTAATTTTATAATTGCTTATTTTTAATTTCTTTTTATCAGCCTTTTTCAGCTGAAAGCTTTTGAAATTTTCTTATACGTTGGATTGTATGTAGTAATCAACCATTCATTGAAATAGAAAATGAAGAATTAAAAAATCTGTTGTGGTTGTTGCAGCCTGGAGTTCCTTTACCATCAGCAGATACTATAAAGAATGAAATTATTAAATCATTTGATAAAGAACGTTCTAATCTGAAAGAATTATTACAAGTATATAAACATATAATATATACTGTGTTTATATCAATTTTTATATTTATATTAAAATTTTAATTTTTATTATATTGCCATTATTGTTAGAATATCCCAGGGCATATCTCCTTCACATTAGATTGCTGGACTTCTGCAAATACAATTCCTTTTCTAGGAATAACAAGTCATTGGATAAATATTGATTGGCAACTCCAAGAAACATTGATAGATTTTGTAAAGCTATCTGGTCCCCATTCTGGGGATAACTTGCGAGAAGCATTTGTGGCTTCATGTAGAGACCTTGGAATATTTGCAAAGGTAATTATTTTAAAAATAAGCATATTTAATTCAATTAAATTTAATTGATTAATATATTATTTGCAAATATAGCTCTTAGCTGTTACAACAGACAATGCTATGAATAACAATACATTTGTTAGTTCTTTAGCTGATATTTGTTATAATGAGGGTATTAATTTTGATATTGATAATAATCATGTGCGTTGTCTTGCTCATGTCATGAATATTGCTGTTCAACATGCACTTAAATCACTAAAAGCAACAGCTGCTAATAACAAGGATGAAGTTTTAAATATTGATGATAATGACGTGAATGGTTTCCATACTATAATGAAGGTAAATCTTAAAACCATTTTTATTTCAGTAAATAGTACACTTGGTGTACTTATTATATTTAACATAATGATTTTTTAATTCTCTAGCTACGTAAATTAATTGTAAAAATTAAATCATCTCCACAACAACAGGAAAGGTTTTCAAAGGCTTGTAAATTAGCCAATTTAAAATATAAAGAATTGATTTTAGACATAGTCACATGTTGGAATTCTACATATGAAATGATTATGTGTGCTATTGAATATAAAGAGATAAGTATTTAAATGCAATTTATATGTTTAATTTATTAAATGAGTAATGATATAAACATGTTTTCTATTGTTTATAAGCTGTAGAAAGTGTGGGAAGAGCAGATAGATACATGATTAAATGGGTGTTAAATGAAGAAGAATGGTCAAAGCTTGTTGAAATTTCTCAATTATTACATGTAAGTTAATTATTATTTTTTTGATGCAATACTATTACATCAATTTTTTTTTATATTAACTTATTATTAATTTAATATATGTTTTGCTATTTAGCTTTTTTCACGTGCAACTAAACATATTTCTACAAATCATTATCCAACTCTTACTTCAACAGTTCTTATATTTAATTGGCTAATTGATAATCTTGAAGATTATGAACACAATTTAAATGGTACAAGTGATATTAAAGGAAAAGTTAAAGAAGTGATTGAAAAACTTAAGTTTTATTATATTAGGACTGATGCTTCTGTTTATACTATTGCTACAAGTAAGCATAATGGTTTTAGTTCAATATAACTACAATAATTTATACTAAATTGATATTTTTATTAGTCCTTTGATCAAGACTCAAGTTAGATTATTATAGAGATAACAATTGGGAAGCAAATTTTATAAACAATGCACATCAAGTTATCAAAGATATATATCAATCTGGATATGCACCAAATTTGACTGTATTTAGCAATCCTGAAAATAATGATATTGAAGAAGAAGAAGATCTTACTGCTCATATTTACAAACATCAACAAATTGTCAGAGATGATGATGAATTGGATGCATATCTTAAATCACCAAATGCACCACCAAAAACTGATGTATTGACTTGGTGGAAAGTAAGTAAATTTTTATTTAAATTATTGTATATAAATATAGATAATTAAATTCACATGTTTTGTTATTTGTTATTCTCCAGAATCATGAGTCAGAGTATCCACATTTGGCATTGATGGCAAGAGATTATCTTGCCATCCCAGCAACAAGTGTGCCAGTTGAGAGAATTTTTTCAGGAGGAACTGATCTAGTGACAGCAACCAGGTGTAGTTTATCTGCAAGCACGATTAGAGCTTGTATGTGTCTTAGATATTGGTGGAAGGGGGTATTAAAGAATCAATTATGAATATATGTAAAAAAAATTTTGAATAAATAAAATTTTATATTAATTATCTATAAATCAATCTGGTCTAGTTTTGATCTGAGTTTTGATCTGATCTGGTCTGGTTTTGATCTGATCTGATCTGGTTCAAAACAGATTGCATTTTAATAGGATCTGATCTGATCTGATCTGGTTTAAACAGATTGCAAATTTAACTGGATCTGATCTGATCTGATCTGGTCTGGTCTGGTTTTGATCTGATCTAATCTGGTTTAAAACAGATTGCAATTTAATAAGATCTGAACTGAACTGAACTGAACTGATTTTGATCTGATCTGTTTGGAACCTTACTTGTTTCAGTCTTTTCCTTATTAGTTTCATTTTTAATTTCAATTTTTATAATAATAAAATCAATATTAAACCTTGTTGTATATATAGTTTGAATATTTAAGTAATTGAACAACCACGATTCCAAATAATCTAATAAAATGAATGAACAAACCCAAAATTCCAATAATTGAATAGATCAAATAAAACAAATAATTTGAATAAAATGAATTAAATTTTTAATTCAAATAAACTTTTAATTCAAATAAAACTTTTTAATTTGAATAAATTTTTTAATTTGAATGAATTTTTTTAATTTGAATAAATTTTTATTTGAATAATTAATTTGAATTAAAGGTCAACTGTATTACAAATAATTCGAATAAGAATTTGTATTACAAATAGAAGCCCCACTCTTCAGTTCACTAGTGTTGTAGTAGAATAACATGTCAGTCTATCAGTTTCCTGGCCTATCAACAGACTTAGTAAATAATAAGAAAAAATCACTATTTCTGACCTGCTAATCTCCAAAATTTGTGCTGCATTTTTGGCACCATTTCCTCTCACACCTTTAGAAATATCCTTTAAAAATCACCATGTTCTCTGATCTTGTTTGAAAAATTGAGAACTGTGATTGCCGTTGGAGAAATCCAATTAGTGATCATTCATCTGAATATTGTCAGGTCAAAGTACATCATTTTATCCTAGGTATTCATGATAAAAAGGAAAAGACTTTTTTGTCAGGTGTACTCTGCCATACAAGCCATCAGACAGAAAATACATATTTATAGTGTTCACCTGTAAATTGCCATTTGGCTTTGCCATTTTTTAGCAAAATCTCTTAGGCATAACAATAACATTTGATTTTATTGGCTGAACTCTGCAAAATTAAATTTTATTGGCTTGAAGATCATTATGCAATTTAAAATCTGACGTGGTAATAGTCACTCTTTGTTTAATATTATTTTGTAAGGGAATATTAAACACCAAGAGATGGTTGTAAAATAAATATCTGGTCTTTGCACCATCTTGATCAATAAAGGTTATGACTCATTGGAACAGGAAGATCTTTG